>CM042846.1:95112826-95197826 GCA_023653725.1 Bungarus multicinctus
TCTAGAACTTAAAAGATCTGCTGAAATATTACAATAGCCTGGAAGGGAGAACACAACGGTCTCCTGGTTTGGAGACGGACTCAACTGGTGAACCACCAAATGATGACTAAAGTGAGTCAGGAGGAAAATGGAGGATTTGCAGTTTGTGAAGCATTGTCCGATGTCCCAACCTTAAATTAAAAATATCTGGTGGGTTAATGGCAAAAGGTATTTTCTGGGACACAATCATGATTGTATTGGAACTGCGCCATTTTTTTTAACCAGGAGCCAAATGAATGAATGTTACATCTCTGTTCATCACTTCTTCCTGTAAGTTTATTGCGAGAGACAATGTGGACAGTATAATAATTTTGCACAGTGCACGATGTTTGTTTTGAATGAGCAAAGATAAATAAACATCTCTCTTAAACTCTTGACTTTGGAAATCCAACAAGATTAATTTTAAGCTGAGGTCTTAACTTCCATCAAAGCTGAGGAGGAAGAAGTAATTTAACTATCTGTACATTTCAATCAGTCAACAGGAAGTATTAAAATACTCACAATCAGTGTATATGTGGGGGATTTAATGGAATTTTAGTTGATGGAGAGAACATATAATTTTGTGCATCTCAACCTCACTTGAGGCACTAGGATAATTGTAAAGAATTGCTTTCCAAGATATTCAAATTTTGCCTTGATTTAACCGATACAGCTTTTTTCTGAAGCTCCCTCAAACTTGAGGGGGGAGAAGGAATTTAACTATCTGTACATTGAATCTGGGGATGGAAACACCGGATGTTTCACAATAATAAAATAACATAGTTGGAAGGGAATTTTGGAGGACTTCGACTCCAACCCCCTTCCCAAGCATGAGGCCCTGTAATATTTTAGATAAATGATTATCCAGTCTCTTCTGAAAAACTTCCAGCAATAGAACACCCATAATGTTTGAAGACAAACCATCCCACTGATTAATTGTTCCAAATATCAAGAAATTTCTCCTTAGTTCTAAGTTGGTTCTCTCCTTAATTAGTTTCCATCCATTGTTTCTTGTCCTGCTTTCTGGTGCTTTGGAGAGTAGGTTAACCCTGTCTTCTTTGTTTGAGCCCCTCAAATATTGGAAGACTGCTATCATGTCACCCTAATCCTTCTTTTCATTACATTAGACATACTCAGTTCCACCAATCTTTCTTCAGTTGTTTTAGCCTCCAGCTTCCTGATCATTCTTGTTGCTTCTCATTCCAGAGTCTCAACATGGCAAATATAAAAACTGGATGCAATATTCTAAGTGAGGCCTTATTAATACTTGACATGATCTTGATTCTATCCCTCTGTTAATGCAGTCTAGGATTATGTTGGGTTTGTTCGGCAGCTGCGGCACACAGCTGGCTCAAGTTTAGGTAACTTTCTACTGGGACTCCAAGATCACACTTGCAGTTACTGCAATGGAGCCAGGTTTCACCTAATCTGTATCTGAACATTTGATTTTTGTTGCCTGACTGTACAACCTTTTTTTCACTATTGAATTTGCTGAAAGGGTCCCAGAGTTCAAGTCTATTGAAATTCATGTGTATCTTGAGCCTATCTTCCGGGGTGCTGGCCATTCCTGCCAGCTTAGTGCCATCTGCAAATTTGATTAGTTCCCCTTCTATTCCTTCATCTAAGTCCAGAGGTGGTATTTCGCCAGTTCAGACCAGTTCAGTGAAACTGTTACGGAAATTTTGAGTAGTTCGGAGAACCTGCAAATGCCACCTCTCGCTGGCCCTGCCCCTGCCTACCCAATCGCCATTTGCCCTGCACACCCCACCTGCTCTCCCCACCCCACACAGTCACTCCTCACCTCCTTGGCATAGCACACTGTGTGGCTCCTAACGTTGACCACACAGTCTCTCCTCTGCAGCTTGCCTGCCTTCCAACATGGTGCCTGGGGCCCAACTGAGTGCCCCTGATATGCCTGCCTGGGTAAGTAAATCTGCAAGTCACACTAGCCCCTTCATCTCCGGCCTCCAACTTGCCTGGCGTGCTTCACCACCGCAGCTCCATGCGGGCTGTGGTACACATGGCCTAGCAAGCTGCCCCCCGTCCCTGCCTCCCCGGCCTCCAGCTTTCTTGCCTTGCTTCGCCACAGCGGCTGCATCTCATGCAGCACTGGGAATCTGCATGGCCACGCTGACTTGGAGAACACTGTCCCTCTGGCTGGGAAGCCTCATGGCTGTTCTGGCTAGGAGAAGAAATTCCCAAAGGATTTCTTTGCCTATCTCATTTCCAGCTCCTTCGCATTTCTCGCCATCATGTGTAGGGAATTGAAAGTTTGTTGGGGGGATGGGCCTAAAAAATAATCCACTCAATCACTTCCAATTTCTCATGAAAGACAAAGATCTCACAAAGTAAATTTCATTTTCAGACTTTCTCTACTACACAGGTTAATAGATCTTAAAAGAAGAACTTCAACTATTGACTCAAGGCAAACTTTGCACACCTTAGACAGCAATCTTTGAAAGATACTGTTGTGCTCAAAATGTGGATGAGACACAAAGAATTATACAATCTCTGCACCAACTAAAATTCCATTATATCCCCCACCTGTTTCTCCCCTTGCCCTCTTCCCATGCATATTTTGATGCTTTGACTGATTGCCCTAATAACCCTTTTGCTACAAACACTTGCTATAGCTCCAAGTACAAGGGGGCTGAAGAGAGATGTCCACCTGTCTTTGCAAGGCAAACATTGCACCCCATACAAAATTATTGTACTATTTGTATTGTCTCTGTTAGCATGCCTCCAGGAATAAGCCACAAACAGGGACGTGGCATTCTCTCCTTTGGTTTCTCGTGAAAAAGATCACAGTTGCAACACAACCATAAGTGTATTCCAGGTAGTATCTTTTCATGCTAAATGTCTGGGTATTTTGGTTTTTTTGGTTAATGTTAGATCCATCATGCACTTTCTATTCTTCAGGCAGGGGACCACTCATTCTGGATCCAGAAATTCTTTTTCAGTCTCCCTCCATTTTCATCTTGGAAAGACTGCATGATGCAATGAGCTGTATAGAAACAAAAATCAGGACATCACAACAAAGAGGTTTTGTCTGAAGGAAAGCAGAATGGGATGTTGTCTTATAGACAAATGCTGCAAATCCCAAGGAAGCAGATGAGCTAATAGCCATAACAATCGCTCTTATATACCACTTTCTAGTGCTTTACAATCATCTTTAAGTGGTTTAAAGAGTCAACCTCTGGCTCCCAACAATTTGTGTCCTCATTTTAAGAAGTTGGTTTTCCCCTGATGAAAGAATTTCTGAGACCCCCCACTTCATTCTCCCACCTACCATTTGGTGTCTGACAAAAGACAATGACCCATTAGAAATGGTCAATGTAGGTATCTCCGATGGGAAACTTGAGATTGCCCTGGAAATCAGTTTGATTACATATTTTGAATGTCCCTGACAGACAACAACAGCAGCAACACAATGTGTTTGTGACATAAAACTTACTTCACATAGCTTATGCTCATATTGACCCACTGTTTTCCTAGTGAATTTTAGGAGTGGACTCTTGCACTGCTTGGGATTAGAAAAAAATAGTTCTCTCTGGCTTCTCCATATTTCCAATATTCTTGATTCTGTAGATGAAGCTCTTGATATTTCATGCCAAATTACAGTTGAATCTCATCTAAGAAATTTGTAGACCCAGAGGAGGAAATTCAGAAGCATACATTTGTTGGGTGGTGACTGAATACAGTCCTGAGAAACTTCTTTACTTTTTTTCTGAGTGAAACCACTTGATTCCACCCACTCTGGAACAGAACCTGGATCTTCCTTTGCATCTCTTTTCCATCCTGGTCTGGAAAATTTTCCTTTTCCTCTGGATCTCTGGGTTTTCTCACAGCCCTAAGAAATCTTTTATCCTTTGAGGAACGATTCTCTGATGCCCCTAATTGACCATCTCACTTCCTCTTTCATGTTAGACAAAAACAATTTCCTGCTTAAGATTCAAACAATCAGCACACTCTTGACCTATTGCTGAAAATTAATCAGAACCAAGGGATTGAGCTACTGTAGGGCACAATAAAAGCCAGGTTTAATCTGTGAAGATCTTTTTTATGAACACCTATCAAGGGCAAAGGGATTTTATGGGCGGCAAGATTATTCTATCCAGGACTCTCACAGGTTTGAGGAATTTCTGGTTTTAAAGACATCAGTAAGAAGATCTTTTCTTTGCAGGAATGGTTGACTATGACTCGAGGCATCTCTTGGAATCATCTGTCCTGCTGTTCCTGCTGGTAGTTTTGTACCAGAAACCCTACTGCCGTGTTTGATCAATGCTCTATCTGTCTTCCTTGTTTATTCTGACTTTTGGATCCTTTAGGCCAGTGGCTAGTTTTAGAGAGAACCACTCATGCTCCGATCTGCTCATGTTTCTTGAAGGAAGCCATATCAACAGTTGCAACCTGAGAGGTTGGAAGATTCAGAGAAGCTGACCATTTGCTTAACTGAAGTAGAAATAAAAAAAATAGGAAGGCGCTGAACTTTGCAGAGAGATATTTTGTTTAATTTTGCGTTATGTAAGGATTGTACAATCTTGTATAAATACAGGATAAGATGCCAATTGTCCAGGTGCCCATGTTTTGTATGCAAAAGAAAAACGTTTGCCTTGCAGACAGGGAATGGTTGGTTCTTCACCTGATCTGATCTGGCTTCCGTTTTGGTGTCGGGGGCAAAAAGGCCACACCCCCTGGCCTTCCCTTTCCCACCGAATCTCCGTGTTCTTCTCTAGATATCCTAGATATCCAGCCCCACCCACCCATCCCCATCTCAGAACGGTATAAATAAGTACCTGCTTCCATTCTGGGCTACACTTTGCAGGCTCCAGAGAAGATCGCAAGATGAAAACTCTGTTGCTGACCTTGGTGGTGGTGACAATCGTGTGCCTGGACTTAGGTAAGGCCACCAAACTTTGATTTTGGGTGGCAATCAAACCCAAAACATTCGAGGCAGTTGTGGTCCCTTCTTTTTGTGGTGGGACGTTCTCGCTGTTCTGGTCTGCATAAGGAGGAAGCCTTTGGAGGAGAAGAGGAGGTCTCCATTTGGAGAGAAACCCATGGCTGAGACAGGTGCTGTTCCAGGCTGGCATTCTGGGATAGACTGCCTCTGAAAGTAGAGGTTCCTTTGTGTAGTGAGATCTGCCATGGGATTACTCCAAGGATTGAGATGAAAAATGTTTCTGCTCACCTGTCTCTGGCTTTGCTATCCTTCAGTATTTTGGATGATACGTCCAAAGGGGACCAGAGTTGCCTCCTTCAAGTCAAACCTGGAGATTCCTCAACATCAACCTGAGATAGGTTGCTGCTGCTGGGATTTCTGAGACTCCTCAAACTTTCATACAATCTTGGGGGGGTCTCCCATCCTAAGATTAACCAACGACAACCCTGCTTAGCTTCCACCTACTTAGGTTTCCATTTGCTTTTATTTCATGGCCTGTTTCAAAAGAGGTTAGGTTATTGTTTACCCCAGCTTGTATCCCAGCTATTGTGGCACAATGGTTAAGATGTAGTGTTGCAGGCTATTTCTGCCTACTGCAGGCTGCCTGCAGTTTGGTAGTTCAATCCTCACCCGATCAAGGTTGACTTGGCCTTCCATCCTTTTGAAATGGGTAAAATGAGGACCCATATTGTTGGGGGCAAGAAGCTCACTCTGTAAACTGCTTAGAGAGGCCTGCAAAGGACTGTGAAGCGGTATAAACGTCTAAGTGTTATAGCTATTTGTAATGACCCAAGGAAGCGAAGAAACCTAATACTCCTTCCTCCCATTTTCCCCACAGCAACAACCCTATGAGGTAGGATGGTCCAAAATTGCTTAGTTGTCTTTTATGCCTAAAGTGGGACTAGAACGCACTGTGTCCTGTTGATTGGCCCAGAATCATCCTCTGTTTTTCATGGCCAAAGTGCGACTAGAACTCTCTGTCTCCTGGTGATTAGCCTAGAGTCAGCCAGGTGGTTTTCATGCCTAAGGTGGGACTAGAACTCAGGTTTCCTATCTCTAGACCATTTGATCTTTCTAGGGAAATTTTCACAGCTGACCTTAGTGTGAAAAGATCTATCATTTAATATGTAATAAATTTACAAGATCAGAAAAATAAATAACAAAGTAATATGTGTGTGTGTGTGTGAGTGTTAGGTTTTTGAGCTGATAAATAAACAAGGGAGACTCGGATAGATCTATTTCGAACTACTTAGCTCTCGTCAGCTAGCCATATCCTTACTGGGATTCGAACCAGGGAAGTATTACATGTGAGGCAGTTGTAATTGCCATTAGGCCACTGGTTCTCATCCAGATCAGCTGAGACAGGGGAATGAGTATATACTTGTGTTACAACACCGTGGTAAGCCCCAATCAAGGGAGGAAGCATACTGCTGTCCTTTTCTGTCTTTCGGCTCATCACCAGAGACCATTCAGACAGAAAGCCATTTGTTTCGATGTCTTTTTGTTTATATGTGTTAGGTTTTTGAGCTGATAAATAATTAAACAAGGGAGACTAGGATAGATCTATTTCGAGCTACTTAGCTCTCGTCAGCTAGCCATACCCTTACTGGGATTCGAACGAGGGAAGTATTACATGTGAGGCAGTTGTAATTGCCATTAGGCCACTGATTCTCATCCAGATCAGCTGAGACAGGGGAATGAGTATATACTTGTGTTTTATATATATATATATATATTATATCTTTCATCCAGGATATACCATCGTATGCCACACAACAGCTACTTCGCCTATTAGCGCTGTGACTTGTCCACCTGGGGAGAACCTATGCTATAGAAAGATGTGGTGTGATGCATTCTGTAAGCACAGTTCTTATCTTCACTCACAGTTTTTTTTCTTCTTGAACCCAGGCTAGAGCTCCCAAATGCACCTGAGAACTTGAGGTCACATAGGATCTGTATGTATCCTGCCTGGGTTCCCCTGAGGTCACATCCCGTTGCCGGACAATCTAAGCAATGCAAGGAAAGGGGGAGCTTGGACAGGGGTGCCCCGGCTTTCTCAGCAAAAGCCCAGATGGGAGGGGAAAACTTTCTGTAGAGAAAGGGGAAGGAAATGCTGGGAGAGCTGTGGGTTTGTTCAGGAATTGAGGGAAATTGGATGAAGCCATGAAACATCCAAGAAAGAAGCCATTGCTCCTGAGTCATGTCAAAACACGGGACATTCCCAGAAATCTCTTCTTCATTCATTTACTCCTCAGTTTTGAGTAGAGGAGGAAGGAGGTCTGCCTTCTTAATGGGAGGGGATGCATGAATGTGTTCTGTGTGGGTTTGCCATTTTGTTCAGCAACAGCCACAGCTCTGTTCTTTGGTATTTTTTAAATAATCATTCTGCTTTGTAGGTTCCAGCAGAGGAAAGGTAGTCGAATTGGGGTGTGCTGCTACTTGCCCTTCAAAGAAGCCCTATGAGGAAGTTACCTGTTGCTCAACAGACAAGTGCAACCCACATCCGAAACAGAGACCTGGTTGAGTTTTGCTCTCATCCATCATGGACCATCCTTGAAAATTTATGCTTGTGGCCTTTACCACCAGATGGTCCATCATTCCCCTCTCCCCTGCTGTCTTTGACATCTCAACATCTTTTCCTTTTCTCTCATTCTGTAAGTTTCCTTCTGCTAGTTCTGTAGTTTGAGAATCAAATAAACCTCAGCATTCAATTCAAGTGTTTTGGTTTTTTAGTCCCTCCCCCTCAAAACATCCCTTTCATGAAACCCACAGGTAGAGAGTCTTTCTCCAGGTTTCATTTTTCAGCATTATCATAACAGTGTACATATCTATTAGTGTCAATTAAATTCATTTACTACAAATGTATTTATAACTTATTTACTAAGTCCTTACTTATTTGTATTATTATTGCAAATCAGAAATAATGGTGAAATAAAGGGAATGAAAAAAAAGGGAGGAGTATAAATTACAAGCATTTGCAGATGATCTGGTTTTCATACTGGAGGAACCATTAAAAACAGCACCCATTCTAATAGGAGAGATTGAAGAAAATGGACTAGTGGCAGGATTGAAAGTAAATAAAGATAAAACTAAGATATTAGTGAAAAATATGATTGAACAACAAAAGATCCAATTGATAGAGAGATTGAATATCCAGATCACCAAAAAGTTAAATATTTAGGAATACAATTAACATCAAGGTGTAGAACTTTAAAAGAAGACAATTACTACAAATTAAAACAACAGATTGCGACAGAGTTTAAAAAATGGGGAAACCTACAGTTACAGTATCTCTAATAGGGAGAATATCGACAATCAAGATGAACATATTACCAAGGATATTATATCTGTTTCAGACAACTCCAATTAAATTAGGTAAAAAATACTTCGATGATTTAAATAAAATAATTTTGAAATATATTTGGCAGAGAAAGAAGGCAAGAATTAAATTATAACTGTTACAGGATGCTAGAATAAGAGGAGGCTTTGGGCTACCCAATAGGGAATTATATTACCAGGCAGTAACATTGATGTGGGTGAAAGAATGGATTGTATTAAGAAATACTAGATTGTTGACATTGGAAGGTCATGATTTGTTATTGGGATGGCATGCTTTCTTATGGTATAAGGGAAGTTTTAAAGAAACGATGAATCTGCATACAGACAAGAGGTTATACGACTTGCCTCATGGTGTAACTGGAACAATCTGGAACAGAACACACTCAAAACCATAGAAATGGTGGTAGACTTTAGAACAAACCCTCCCATATTACCACCTCTTACAGTACTAGACAACACAGTATCAACAGTAGAGACCTTCAAATTTCTAGATTCTACTATATCACATGACCTAAAATGGACACCTAACATCAAAAACGTCATCAAAAAAGCACAACAAAGAATGTTCTTTCTGCGCCAACTCAGAAAGCTCAAAGTGCCCAAGGAGCTGCTGATCCAGTTCTACAGAGGAATTATTAAGTCTATCATCTGCACCTCTATAACTATCTGGTTTACTTCTGCAACCCAACAGGACAGACACAGACTTCAGAGGATAATTAGGACTGCAGAAAAAACAATTACCACCCACCTGCCTTCAATCGAGGACCTGTATACTGCACAAGTCAAAAAGAGGGCTGTGAAAATATTTACAGACCCCTCACATCCTGGACATAAACTGTTTCAACTCCTTCCCTCAAAACGACGCTATAGAGCACTGCACACCAGAACAACTAGACACAAGAACAGTTTTTTCCCGAAAGCCATCACTCTGCTAAACAAATAATTCCCTCAACACTGTTCAACTATTTGCAAAGTGTACACTACTATTACTGTTAATCTTCTCATCACTCCTTATCACCCATCCCCTCCCACTTGTGACTGTAACTTTGGTGCTTGCATCCTGTTTCCTACTATGATTTGATGTTGATTGTACCCTTGTGTTGATTGTACAACATTAAGTGTTGTACATTATGATTCTTGATTCTTAACGAATGTTCCTTCTTTATGTATACTGAGAGTATTTACACCAAGACAAATTCCTTGTGTGACCAATCACACTTGGACAATAAAGTATTCTATACTATTCTATTCTATTCTATTCTATTCTATTCTATATGGAGAAATATTAAATGAAAAGTGCACTCAGAACGAAAAAAGAATTAGAGGGGCAAGAAATAGAGATGAATTGGTATGCATATGTGCAAATACATTCTAGATATATTAAAAATAGCAAAATAGAAAGGTTTTATAATGAACTTACTGAATTGGATGAAATTTTAACAGATCCTGATGAGAGATTAATCAAAAAATTGTATGGTTATTTACTTGGAGTGAAACTAGAAGA
Source organism: Bungarus multicinctus (assembly GCA_023653725.1). Lineage (NCBI taxonomy): Eukaryota > Metazoa > Chordata > Lepidosauria > Squamata > Elapidae > Bungarus > Bungarus multicinctus. The sequence goes on from CM042846.1 coordinate 95,122,630, forward strand.
AGAACAAGTTAAAGAAACAATGATTTTTGGGGGGAAGAACTTTGGATATGGGATAGATCTAGAAAAATGGCAGAAATTATTTATTTATTTATTTATTTATTATTCAGATTTTTATACTGTGCTCTCTCCCAAAAGCGGGACTCAGGGCGGTTCACAGCCAGATAAAAACCATACAAATTATAAAAGTTAAAAGAAATTTAAAATAATTAAATTAGTGGCCAAAGATAAAATTTTATAAAACACATAAAACTCATAAAAACAAATAAAGATTAATACCAATTAAAAACCCCACAATTGTTACTAGTCCAGGCCAGCCTGTTGGAAAAAGTGGGTTTTGACTGCGCACCAGAAGGTTAGAAGTTCAGTGATGACCCGTATCTCCGGGGGTATGTCATTCCAGAGGGAGGGAGCCCCCGCAGAGAAGGCCCATACCCTCGGGGCTGCCAGCCAGCATCATCCAGCTGACGGCACCCCGATAAGGCCGACCCTGTGGGAGCGCACTGGGCGGCGGGAGGCCATTGGTGGCAGCAGGTGGTCCTATAGGTACCTAGGTCCTAAGCCATTGAGCGCTTTGAAGATGATCAGTACCACCTTGAATTGTACCCAGAAGGCCACAGGGAGCCACTGCAGCTCGCGCAGGAGCGGTGTAACATGGGAGCTCCGAAAAGCTCCCAAGATCACCCACGCGGCCGCATTCTGGACCAACTGCAGCCTCTGGATGCTCTTCAGGGGGAGCCCCATGTAGAGAGCATTGCAGTAATCTAGGTGGGAGATGACGAGAGAGGAATTGGACTCAAAACTATAAAATAACAATGTCAACAGCATATAAAGAGAATTTGTATAAGATGTTTTACATGTGGCATTTACCCCCAGCAAGAATAGCAAGGATGTTCAAGAATAAATTGAAAAATGTTGGAAATGTCATAAGATCCCTGGTACGTACTATCATATATGGTGGACATGTGTGGAAGGCAAAAGATACTGGACTAAAATTCATACATGGTTGGAAAAAATGACAAAACAGCACATAGATTTGAAACCTGAGATATTTTATTGGGTAACTTCCCTGAAGGATATAGTAAAGAATTGACATATTGGATTGTTAATATTTTGAGAGCAGCTAGAATAGTATTTGCACAAAACTGGAAAAATGAAAAAGCTCCAATAGAGGAGAAAGTGATAAAGAAAATAATGGAATGTGCAGAAATGAATAGATTGACATTTGCTATTAGAGAGCAAGAAGAAAAAGAATATTATAAAATATGGGATTTATTTTATTCATGGTTAGACAAGAAAAAACAGAAATGCAATATAACATAAATGAAATATAATAGTTATGATAAAATAATACGTTATAAGCAATTACTACAATGTGATATCTTGTGCTTGATTACATGGAAATGAATTATATTATAAATTAGGCTTTATAAGAGTTGAATTCTGCTCGAAAAAATGAGATGAATTGGCAATAACAGTCTGATAAGGATTTGATAATAATATGATACTAAATGGATAGTAGCTATATATGATTGGAATTGTAATTTAAAATAGGATAGAATGACTGTTGATATTTGCACAAGAGTTATGTACCAACCGACACACTGTACAATGGAAAGAATATTTTATTTAATGTTGTATGTTTAATGTTTGTTATGTTTATGACTATTGCAATGTTTAAGCACAAAACATTGTGGGATGTTCCCTGATACTAATAGATGACTTCGCTAGGGCTCGCTGCCTTAGAAGAGTGAGGAAAATTCTCAGGGATGACTCACATCCCGATCAGCCCCTCTTCATTCTCCAACCATCAGGTACAAGATAGAGAAGCACAGCCAGCTGCAACAACAGGCTGAAGAACTTCTGAACAGAAGATAACTTCATGTCAACATAGCATGACTGACTTGCAGGGCCAGCACATTATGCAACAAGGTCACATGGTATAATAAGATTGGCACTGGGTTAGGGACTTCTGTCCTCACTGTGAGTTCTGTTGTGGGGGTTCACAAAGGGAGGCTCAGCCAATCTCATTGTACACATGTTGCATTCTGACAATAAAGTTAATATAAAAGATAGTATACTTTTATTGGCCAAGTGGGATTGGACACACAAGGAAGTTCTCTTGGTGTAAATACTCTCAGTATACATAAAAGAAAAGATACATTCATCTCATCAGGAGTCGAGAATCACAAGGTATGACACTTAATAAGAAATTAGATGAATTCCCCATCTATCCCGTCATCCAAATCATTGATGAAAATGTTGAAGTGTACAGAGCCTAAGAAAGAGCCTTGGGGTACCCCACTGCAATCCTCCCTCCACATAGATACAGTTTCATTGAACTTGGTGAGACACAAGGACTGAGAATTAAAAGATTTGCTTTGCTCACCACCCTCTGTAATGTCTTTCTATCCGCGGGTGTCAAGCCAGCATACCACACCGTAATGCAATATGTGTGGATATTGTGGATATTTGAGGGGCTGCCCAAAGAAGAGAGTCATGCTATTCTCCAAAGCACCTGAAGGCAGGACAAGAATCAATGGATGGAAACTTACCAAGGAGAGAAGCAACCTAGAACTAGGAAGAAATTTCCTGACAGTGAGAACAATTAATCAGCAGAATGGGGACAGTGTCAATCAGAGGTAGTATTTGCCAGTTCTCTAAACTATTCAAAATTTCTGCTACCGTTTCACCAGAACTTGTCAGAACCTGCTGAATATCACCTCTGGGGCACAAGCAATCATGGGGAGGGGGGGGGAATGGCACACAGTATCACTCTGATCCAGAAGCTGCATTGGTTACCAGTTTACTTCTGGTCTTTTTTTATCCTTTGGCAAAGGATTCTTTGATTGATGTTCTCACTTCCTCTTTCATATTAGACAAAAGCAATTTCCTGGTTCGGATTCTAACAATCAGCTTATAATTTTTTGATGAAGATGTCTGAAGAAGTTCCTTTGATGAGAAGCAAAACTTCTTCAAAGAAACACCAGAAGGTCCAGTTATCTCATGAAAATAAAACCACCTTTGAAACAACAGTTGGAGGATTGAATTGAATTGAATTGAATTGAGTTGTATTGTATTGTATTGTATTGTATTGTATTGTATTGTATTGTAAGATAGATAGTTAGATGATAGATAGATAGATAGATAGATAGATAGATAGATAGATAGATAGATAGATAGATAGATAGATAGATAGATAGGAGGAAGGGAAGGGAAGGAAGAAAGAAGCAAAGCAAAGGAAAGGGAAGGAAAGGGAAGGAAAGGGAAGGGAAGAAAAGGAAAGGAAAGGAAAGGAAAAGAAAGGAAAGGAAAGGAAAGGAAAGGAAAGGAAGGGAAGGGAAGGGAAGGGAAGGGAAGGGAAGGGAAGGGAAGGGAAGGGAAGGGAAGGGAAGGGAAGGGAAGGGAAGGGAAGGAAACCCTTATGTGTTTCAATCACCGACCACCACTGAGCCAACAGATTGTAAACCAAATTTCTCTTGCATAGCCCAATCCCATAGTTTCTTTATGAAGCACAAGTATCCAACTAGCGTCCTATAAAAAAAAATGTATTAATAAAACATATATATTTTTTACCATGATGTAGTCCTTCCTTGTGTTTGTGTGTATGTTTTTGGGTGTGTATGTGTGAGTGAGTGCATTTCTATGTGTAGAGACAAGAGGCATCACAGCTCAGAGAATACAAGAGACAGAGGAAGAGAGTTGGGATAACCACTCCCTGGAATCTTCCAGCATATATCCAGTAGGAGAAGGGAAGGAAGGGTTCCATCTGGCAGGATCCTCTGTATTGTGTGTCAGAAAATATATAACTGAGCTCTGGCTGAATTGCTCTTGTCTGTCCTTAGTCTAAGCCTGAAAACTGAAAGCTCCTCCAGTCATCTTATGTCTGTATGGCAAAACCATTATAAAGGAGTGATATTGAGAAGAGGGATGGAGGTGACAATACTTCATACAATCTTGTCAGATTGAACTGTTCTATAGCGTGGGCTTCATGGCAGAAACGTTCAGTCTCCGGGGTCCCACCAGATGTAGCTCCTTAACAGACTGCATCCACAGCATGCCTCTTCTGCTGGATCTGATGGGAGGGACAGATTTAATAGAAAAAAGGCAGTCCCACAAATAACATAAACTCCATGCCAGGAAAAGCTTTACAGGACATAACCAGTACCTTGGACCCAGAAGCAAACTGATAACCAATGCAGCTTCTGAATCAGAAGGATACTGTGTGCCATTTTAGGGCTTCTCATGATTGCTTGTGCCCCAGAGGTGATATTCAGCAGGTTCTGACCAGTTCTGGAGAACCGGTAGTGGAAATTTTGAGTAGTTTGGAGAATTGGCAAATCCCACCTCTGAGTGGCCCCATCCCCATCTCTTCTCTGCCTCTCATTGAGTCCCAGTTGGTTGGCTGGGTCTTCTTTGGTTGCCCTGAACAGGAGAACAGAGCTGGAAAGCAGGTTAGTGGGGTGGGGAGGGAATGGGAATTTGCAGTAACCTTTCCCAAGGAGTGGGAAGGCAATGGAGATTTTACAGTATCCTTCACCTGCCATGCCCACCAAGACACACCCACAGACCAGGAATAAAAACATTTGAATCCCATCACTGTTGTGTCCCCACATTTTACACTAGCTGATACTTTTGCGTATTCTTCGTGTTGTTTGGACCAGGCCCCTCACCGTTCCCCACCTCTTCTCCCACGTCACACCCTTATTCAGAAAACCCCATTTAATGGTGCTGAGCAGATATTCAACATCCTGGATTTGTATGTCTGAAATGGTTTGTGCCAGCCTAGAATTAAGGAGGACCTCAACCATCACACCCCCCCAGACTCACTTTTCGTTTTTAGAGCTCTCCTTCTGAGTACTCTCATCCTGACTTGGTTGGATCATTATTATCTTAGTAAAAGAAATAAAGATTGTGATTTGCTACATATTTTGTGCCCCTGAATACTCTCAAAACAGGGGTGACGGCATGGCGGCATCATGTGACACATTGTGACTTTTCCGTTTCCGCTAAACTGGGCATTGGCCTGGCCAGTGTGTGATGCATCTGGCCCACGGCCTGTGAATTTGATGGCCCTGTCCTCAAAGATATTCAAGTGAGAGCAGCAAAGTTTTCATCTTGCATTCTTCTCTGCAGCTTGCAATGTGTAGCCCAGGATGGGAGAAGGCCCCCAGTATACCTTTGAGATGTTGTCCTTGCAGGACTGGATTTCTAGGGATAAAAGAGAACAGGGAGACTCATGAGGAGAAGGGTAGGTCAGAGAGATGGTCTTCTTTCTCCTACCACAAAAGAGGAAACAGATCAGGCCAGGCGAAGAACCAACCTCTGATGACCTAGGGAGTGGCACAAAGGCAAGACAATCAAATAAGGAAGAAGAGTCCCTTTATTATCTCCAACTTTGCCCCAATGTCCAGGTTACCTTAGGCTGGAGAAAAACTCTCCAAGATCAGTCTTTAAGTGGAGGAAATTCAGTCCGAAAAAATAGTCTATTTCCGTAGGGTTTTGTGAACGAATAAAGTGATAACTGATGACCTCCTTTTACCGGTCCACAATAGAAAACGTTCTCACATATTACATTATGGTGTGTTATGCTGGCTTGACAGCCACGGATAGAAAGGCATTACAGAGGGTGGTAAGCCCAGCACAAAACATCGTGGGCTGTTCCCTGATACCACCAGATGACCTCGTTGGCGCTTGCTGGCTTAGAAGAGTGAGGAAAATTCTCAGGGATGACTCACATCATGGTCAGCACTTCTTCACTCTCCAACCATTGGGTAGGAGATATAGAAGCATAACCAGCCGCACCAATGGATTGAAGAAGAGTTTCTACCCATGGGTTGTCAGACTTGTGAACAGAAGATAACTTCATATCGATATCGTATGATAGACTTGCGGTGCTGCCATGTTGTGCAACAAGGTCACATAGTATAATAAGATTTGGACTGGGTTAGGGACTTCTGTACTCACTGTGAGTTGTAGTGTGTGTGTGTGTGCATGAAGGGAGGCTCAGACAATCACATTGTACACATGTTGTACTCTGACAATAAAGTTAATAAGAAATTTGATGAGTTCCCCATCTATCCCCTCATCCAAATCATTGATGAAGATGTTGAAGTGTACAGAGCCTACGAAAGAGCCTTGGGGTACCCCACTGCATTCCTTTTTTTTTCTTGCTCTTGAATTTCTTGTGTCTGACACCGGTCACTGACTGACCCAACTAGGCCAAAGAGTGAAACCCCACATCGGAAGGGGAACATGGGAAGCAGTAGTTCGAGGGTCCTGAGTGGAATGGAACTTCACTGTGAGAGCTGTTGGAGGCTTGGGATGAGTAGCAGATGCTGACCCCAGCTGGCATAAGCAAGAAAAAGGCAAAATTTATATGTAGAAAATGGGCTTTGATGAGGGATACAGAAAGATCAATGTGGTAAATAAACGTACTTAAAAGGGCTAGAAATAAACAGGATCACATGGAATTTTTTTTAATTCTTTCTTTCTGTGTCTCTCTGTCTTCTATGCAACCACATAGTTTGTTCCTTAAGATTTATGCCTTCCCCAATTTAACTGGGATATTTATTGTGGGAATGATCAGTGTGTGTGTACACCTCAGAGTTTTGTTTTTCTCTCTGTGTCCTATGTTTGTATGTGTGTGCGTGCACATGTGTGTGTCTAAGTGTTTGTGTGTGACTGTTGCAACTGTTAAGTGTCTCTGATCCCTTCAGATATTAATTTTAAATTGTTAAGAATTAAAAACACTGAGAGATAATGTCTTCTCCCAGTCTGGTCTAGCCAACTAGACTGGATGAGGAACAGAGTTCAATTTTCTTTTCTCTCTGTCCTTTTAAGAAAAACCCAAGGTTATTAACAAATGTTCTAAGTTCATTTACAAGAAAAGTTTCATCCTTGCATTTACTATGTGTTTAAATGATTTTACCTGATCATCTTTTTCCTGAAGCTTGTGAATCCAGTTTTTTCCTTTCGCATCTGTGGTGTCTCCACTTCGTTGAAACTGATTTATCTTTTTAGTAACTGCAATACTGATGTGTTATTCTTCTTCATCCTCAAACCATGCCTGCAAGCTATCTACCCCCCCCCCCCCAACCAAAATTTCTAATCCTTTTACAATGCCTTTCCTGGTAGAATTACCAGCGAAGGGGAGAGGGGATCGTTGTTCTTTGTCTTCCAGCCCTGCCACATGGGGAAGCAGATGCTGCCCTCAGAGACATTCCATCCATTGGAGCCAGGAATTGGGTTTGGATCCAGCCTCCACTGAAAGTCATTACAGCAACCAGAGTGGGCAGACTTTCCCAAGCCTAGGATATTTCTTTCAACAACACTAAGCTGACAGGAATAGCCAGCACTCCAGAAGATAGGTTCAAGATCTAGATGAATTTTAACAGACTTAAACTCTGGGACCATCTAAACAAATGAAATTCAATGTTGAAAAAAAGCAAGGTTTTACAGTCAGGCAAGAAAAATCAAATGTACAGATACAGATTAGATGAAACTTGGCTCCATTGAAGTAATGGTGAGAGCAATCTTGCAGTCCTAGTGGACAGTTACCTAAACCTGAGCCAACCATGTGCTGCAGCTGCCAAATAAACCAACACAATCCTAGACTGCATAAACAGAAGGATAGAATCAAGATCATGTGAAGTATTATTAACACTTTATAAAGCCTTAATAAGACCTCGATTAGAATATTGCATCCAGTTTTTAAATTGGCCATGTTGAAACTCTGGAAAGAAGAGCAACAAGAATGATCAAGGGGCTGAAGGCTAATACATCTGAAGAACGATTGCTGGAACTGGGTGTGTCTAATTTAATGAAAAGAAAGACTAGAGGTGACATGATATTAGTCTTCCAATTTTTGATGGGCTCCAAGAAAAAGACAGAGCTAACCTATTTCCAAAGCACCAGAAAGCAGGACAAGAAACAATGGATGGAAACTAATTAAGGAGAGAACCAGGGGTGGGATCCTATCAGTTCACACCTATTCGCTAGAACTGGTTGATAACATTCTAAGCAGTTTGGAGAACCGGTTGTTAGAAGAAATTACTGGCCTAATCCTGTAAGGCAGGCAGGAAGGAAACATTCTGGTATTGCTTACAGAAACTGTCTCTCTGTTAACCCTTATTACATTCTTGGCAGGACTAGACTTCCTGTCTCAGCAACTTCTCTGGAGTTTTTTTCCCTCCTTTGCTGATACTTTGCTTGTGTGCAGTGACCATTCAAAGTTACAATGGCACTGAAAAAAGTGAGAGAGAACCAACCTAGGACTAAGGAGAAATTTCTTGATAGTTGGAACAATTAATCAGTGGGATGGATTGTCTTCCAAAGTTATGGGTGCTCTATTGCTGGAAGTTTGTAAGAAGAGATTAGATAAACATTTATCCAAAATATTACAGGGCCTCATAGTTGGGCAGGGTGTTGAAGTCCTTCAAAATTCCCTTCCAACTATGTTATTTTATTATTGTGAAACATCTGTTTTTTTCCAACCCCCAGAGTGAATGTACAGATAGTTAAATTCTTTCTCCCACCTCAGGTTTGAGGGAGCTTGAGCAAAAGTTATATCTGTTAAATGAAGGCAAAGTTTGAACATCTTGGACAGCAGTTCTTTACAATTATCCTAGTGTCTCAAGTGAGGTTAAGATGCACAGAATTATATGTTCTCTCAGGGGAGGGCGGGGCTGACATTGTGACGAGATGGATGGAAGATCTCGAAGATCCGAGAAAGACACTGATATCCCTGAAGCTAGACGTCCAACTGGACCTAAACTGTTCCAAAGAGATGGTAAATGAGGAGAGTGCATCCTGCTGATCCCAGGGACAGCACAAAGTCCCTCATTGATCCAGTAGAAGTTTTCCAAACTGGCTGTGGCAGAAGCAGCCATTGAAACTGCTAGGAGTTGGGACAGCTCTGGAAAGGAAGAAGAGAAAGAGTGTCTGCTCTGGGTGAGATTTCAAAATTCTCTTTAATAATAGAGGGCCCTAAGAAGGAAAAAAAGTTAGGTTTATTATTCACAGCATTGGCAGATAAAAAGAAAGGGGGGGGGTGGTAGCAATTTATGTAAAAATGGGATAAATGCAAAACAAATCTATGCAGATGAATAAGGCAGAATTTTAATGATACAAATCAACTTGCATCAAAAACAGTTGCTACTGGTGGGGATATATGCCCCCAATGACAAACATAAGAAATTATATAAGAGATTATTTTTTAAAATAATTAGTATAGGTGAAGAAAATGTTTGTTTAATAGGGGACTTCAATGCCATTGTAGATATAAAAAAGGGATTATGTTAGCACTGAAGAGATTAGGAAGAAAAAAAAGAGAACGCTCCCAAAAATTTTCTTTGATTTAACGAAAGAGACCAACTTGGAAAACATATGGCAGAAGAGAAACCCAAATGAGAAGAAATTTACATTCTATTCTAGTCCACAAAAATCCTGGTTGAGAATTGACATGGCGTGGGTGAATGGGGCAATTGAGTAAGACATTAGTGAAGTAGAAATAATGCCCAATATATGGGCCGACCATAGCCTGGTGAAAATTACATGGAGAGTACAAAACAAAAGAAAAAGGATATGGATACTAAACTCACAAATAACAAAAGAAAAAGAATATACTCAAAGAATCAAGGATGAATTAGATTTGTTTTTTAAGGTTAATTTAAAACAACACACTAGTTTCCATGAACTCCAAAAAGATCCAAAAAATATGGAAGCTAAGAAACAAATACGGATGATTAGACATAAATTAAATCTGATAGCTACAGAGGAAAATGCATGTAATTTAAAAACTGTTAAACATAATTGTTTTGAATCAGCAAATAAGCCAGCCATGTGGTTGTCCCATAAATTAAAGATAGAGAAAGAAAAAAGACTAATCCAGCAACTTAAGCATGAGGAAGTTAAAGTAGACCATCAAATGGTCAAAATTGGGAGTGTCCTATCAAATTCTGTACCTGTCAATAATAGTGTCCCCCAAGGCAGTGTTCTAGGACCAACCTTCTTCATATTCTACATAAATTACCTCTGTGATCATATCAAGAGCAACTGCGTTCTCTTTGCTGATGATGTAAAGCTATTCAACACCACAGACAATACTGCTACCCTTCAAAAAGATCTTGACTATGTATCAGAATGGTCAAACAAATGGCAACTTCAAATCTCAACAAATAAATGCTCTGTCCTACATATTGGCAAAAAAAAATATCACAAAATAAACTACAAGCTGAATAATCAAGGCCTTGTTGATGATCAAAGCTCTGTAAAGGACCTTGGAATACTCATCTCTAATGATCTAAGTGCTAGAGCCCATTGTAACTACATAGCCAAAAAGGCATTAAGAGTTGTTATCCTAATCCTACGTAGCTTGTTCTCTGGTAATATCACACTACTAATAAGAGCATACAAAACATTTGCTAGACCAATACTCGAATACAGCTCATCAGTCTGGAACCCACATTATGTACAGTATCTGATATTAGCGCAGTTGAGAAAGTCCAGAAATATTTCACAAAAATAGTTCTCCACTCCTCTACTCGTTGCAGAATACCTTATGCCACCAGACTTGAAATTCTAGACCTAGAAAACCTAGAACTACACAACCTTCAGTCTGATCTAAGTATAGTCTATAAAATCATACATTGCAATGTCCTATCTGTCAATGAATACTTCAGCTTCAACCATAACAACACAAGAGCAAACAACAGATACAAACTCAAGGTTAACTGCACCAAACTTGATTGCAGGAAATACAACTTCAGCAACAGAGTGGTCAATGTCTGGAATACTCTACCTGACTCTGGTTTCTTCCCCAAACCCCAAAAACTTTAACCTTAGACTGTCTGCTATTGACCCCACCCCTTTCCTAAGAGGTCTGTAGGGGGCGTGCATAAGCACACCAACATGCCTACCTTTCCTCTCCTATTGTTTCTTTTTTTTTTTCTTATATGTATCCATGTACTCATAACTATGTATATACTTATACCTATTATCTTGTAAATGATTGAAAAATCAAATAAATAAATAGAACTATATAACGAGGCATTAATGGAAGCTAGACTCCCAAGGTCCAGGTCCGAGGCATACACCTCATTAATCTCAAAAGATGGCACCGATCAACAACTAATCTCAAACTATAGGCCAATTTCATTGCTAAATACAGATTATAATATATTCATGACAATATTGGCAGAAAGAATGAAAGCGATTTTGAGTGAAATTATACATACAGACCAGAACTGCCAAACAGACAAACCAAAAACAATATTAGAAGAGTACCAAATTTGATTGAATGCTACGAAGCACACCAGAAAAACAGGTAGCTTTAATTTTCCTAGATGCGCAAAAGGCATTCGATAATCTTAATTGGCAATTCACATTATATCAAATTAAAAAACCTAAATTTTGGCACCAACATAGAAAAAACATTACAAGAAATATACTCAAATAAAAAAGTGAGTGTATTACTAAATGGAGACTGCATGGAAGATTTTGAAATTGCGAAAGGAATGAGACAAGGGTGTCCACTATCGCCTCTGCTATTTATCTTGTTTTTAGAAGTGCTACTAGCCTCAAACAGACAAAACCCAGAGATTCAAGGGATCAAAATTAGAAATGAAGAATGTAAATTTCAGGCATTTCCTGATGATTTGGCATTTATAGTGGAAGACCCAATGAATATGGTACCAATATTATTGCAAAAAATAGAAAAATTTGGGGAAGTGGCAGGATTCAAAATAAATAAAAATAAGATAGTCAAATACTGTACAACAGAGCAGAAAACAGAACTAGAAAATATAATGGGATTGCAGATAGTAAAGAAGGTGAAATACCTGGGAATTTGGTTATCACCTAGATGTTCATCATTAAAACAGGACAATTATGTTAAATTGGTTAAACAAATTAGGAAAGAATTGGAATTATGGGCAAAATTGAAAATGTCTTCATTAGGAAGAATAGCCGCACTGAAAATGAATACCTTACCAAAATTAATTTACCTATTCCAAATGATCCCAATCAAATTATGGAAACCTTTCTTTACAGAACTAAACAAAATGACATCTAAGTTTGTCTGGTTGGGCAAGAGGCCACATATCAAAATGAAACTACTATAATAGGACAAGAGTGGGAGCTCTTCTATCAAGCAGTGGTGCTGAACTGGTCAAAGATTGGGTCAAATTAAGAGACAAGAGAATCTTAACACTAGAAGGACATGACCTCCTGATAGGTTGGCACACATTTCTGTGAGAAAACAAAAGTAAAATACATACCTATTTTAACCAACATTTAATAAGGGATTCATTGATTACAACATGGAAGAAAAACAAAAGTAAACATTATATGGAATTACCATGATGGCTGTCAACCAAGGAGGCCATAATCCATCCAAATAGATTAGACTGAAGGAAAATGGTAAGCTATGAGGAATTATTACTCAAGCCAAATTAAAATCAAATCAAGAATTAAAGGAAAATGGAATTATTTATTTATTTATTAAATTTCTATACCGCCCCCTCTCCCAAAAAAGGGACTCAGGGCGGTGTACAGCCAACTAAAACAGAAACGGTATATACAATTAAAAACAAATTAAAACAATTAAATTAGAGGCCGAATATACAATTAGCAAATATAAAACTAATAAAAAATTTAAAATACCAAATTTTAAAAACCCCAAAAATCGTTACTGGGCCAGGCCGGCCTATTGAAAAAACAGGGTCTTTACTGCGCGCCGGAAGGTCTGAATGTCGGTAATGGCCCGTATCTCCGGGGGCAGATCGTTCCAAAGGGAGGGAGCCCCCACAGAGAAGGCCCGCACCCTCGGGGCTGCCAACCGGCAATGACCAGGCGGCGGAACCCCGAGGAGGCCAACCCTGTGGGTGTGCACTGGGTGGTGGGAGGCTGTTGATGGCAGCAGGCAATCCAGTAAGTACCCAGGTCCCGAGCCATGGAGCACTTTAAAAACGATCAATACCACCTTGAATCGGATCCGGAAGGCCACAGGAAGCCAGTGCAGCCTGCGGAGGAGCGGTGTAACATGGGAGGGGCTCCCAAGATCACCCGCGCGGCCACATTCTGGACCAACTGCAGACTCCGGACTCTCTTCAAGGGGAGCCCCATGTAGAGAGCATTGCAATAGTCCAAGCGGGAGGTGACGAGGGCAGAAGTGACTGTGTGAAGTGCATCCAGATCCAGAAAGGGCCACAACTGGTAAATCAGACGAATCTGGCAAAAGTCCCCCTGGCAACGGCTGTAATGTGATCTTCTAAAGACAGCCGTACATCCAGGAGGACACCCAGATTGCGAGCCCTTTCCATGGGGGTCAAAATTTCTCCCCCCACGGCCAGTGATGGAATAAGCTGGCTGTATCTGGGCGCAGGAAACCACAGCCACTCGGTTTTGGTTGGGTTGAGATGAAGCCTGTTAAGACCCATCCAACTCCGCATGGCCTCCAGGCACTGGGTCATCATTTCGAGGGCTTCGTTGGGGTGGCCCGGGGTAGAGATGTACAGCTGAGTGTCATCAGCGTACTGATGGAACTCCACCCCAAAACCACGGATGATCTCACCCAGCGGCTTCACATAAATGTTGAACAGCAGGGGCGAGAGCACAGACCCCTGAGGCACCCCACATAATAGGGACCTCGGGGTCAACCTCTGCCCCCCTGTCAACACAAATTGTGAGCGGTTGGAGAGGAAGGAGAAGAACCACCGTAAAACGGTGCCTCCCACTCCCAAACCCCCCAACCGCTGCAATAGGATACTGTGGTCGACAGTATCAAAAGCCGCCGAAAAATCTAACAGGACCAAGACAGAGGAACAACCCCTGTCTCGGGCCTTCCAGAGATCATGCACCAACGCGACCAATGCCGTCTCCGTGCTGTGCCCGGGCCTGAAACCCGACTGGAGGGGGTCTGGATATACCGCTTCATCCAGATACTTAAGGAGCTGACGTGCCACCACACTCTCAACAACCTTCGCCACAAAGCGAAGGTTGGAGACCGGACGATAATTCGACAATAATGCTGGATCCAGGGACGGTTTCTTGAGGAGGGGCCGCACCACCGCCTCTTTCAAGGCGGCAGGTAAAAGCCCCTCTCTCAAGGAAGTGTTAATAATCCCTTGGAACCAGCCTCGTGTCACCTCCCGAGTGGCCAAGACCAGCCAGGAGGGGTACGGGTCCAATAAACAAGTGGTGGCATTAAGCCCCCCCCAGTATCCTGTCCACGTCCTCCAGAGTAACAGGATCGACCTCATCCCAAATGACCTCCCCGAAATCCACCCTTGCCCCCCCCGCCCGGAGATGCCCAATCAGAGTCCAACTCATCCCGGATCTGAGTGATTTTCTCCAGCAGAAACCTAGAAAAATCCTCGGCCTGTCCCTGCAAGGGATCCTCCTGTGCCTCCACCTCCAAAAGGGAGCGGGTCACCCTAAACAGGGCGGCTGGGCGATTTTCCGTGGACGCATTAAGGGTGGAGAGGTAAGACTGCCTCGCCATCCTTATCGCCACTAAATACGCCTTAATATAGGATCGTAATAGTATTCGGTCAGATCCAGAGCAGCTGGTCCTCAAACTACTCTCTAGGCGTCTTTTCCAGCGCTTCATCTCCCTCAGCTCCTCGGAAAACCAAGGAGCCACTTGGGATCGGCACTGGGTCAGAGGCTGCAAGGGCACGACACGGTCAAGGGCTTCAACCGCCACCCTATCCCAGGTAGCCACTAAGCCCTCGACCGAGTCGTGTGTGTGAGTCTCGGGAAACGGCCCAAGCTCCATCAGGAACCTATCTGGGTCCATCAGGCGCCTGGGGCGGTACCATTTGATCGGCCCCGCCTCCCTGCAGCGGGGGGGGTGCGGAATGGAAGTCGAGTCTAAGGAGTGAATGCTCAGTCCATGACAGGGGTTCCACAACCACATCCCCTATACCAAGATCATTCTGCCACTGATCAGAGACAAAAACCAAATCCAGGATGTGACCCCCCCCCCAAGTAGGGTCCCGAATCAATTGGGTCAGGCCCATAACTATCATGGAAGCCATGAACTCCTGAGCAATATCCGAGGCCCTGCCGGCAGAAGGCAGGTTGAAATCCCCCATGACCATAAGCCTGGGGGTCTCAACCGCCAAGCCGGCTATGACCCCAAGGAGCTCAGGCAGGGCCGATGTCACATATCAGGGAGCCAGGTATGCGATCAACAGGCCCACCTGAACCCTGGAACCAAACTTCACGAAAAGGGACTCACATCCAGTCGTTTGAGAAACAGTGGATTCCCTAGGACACAGATCTTCCTTAATAACCACCGCAACCCCCCACCCCACCCCTCCCCTGAGCCCTCGGCTGATGAAAGACCTGAAACCCGGGTGGGCACATCTCCACCAGAGGAATTCCTCCCTCTTGGCCCAACCAGGTTTTGGTTACACCCGCCAGGTCCGCTCCCCCCTCACAAATCAAATCATAAATGAGGGGGGCCTTGTTAACGACAGACCTGGCGTTACACAACATCAGCCGAAGGCCCAGGGCCCGATGACTCAGACCACCCGGGGAACAGGACATGACAAGGGGGTCGGAGTGCGCCACTGCAAACAGTGGGGGCACGCTCCCAATATGGATATCGCCCCCTATAACTGCCAAATCTGTCTCTCCCACTCACCGTGCCAATAGACTGTATTCCGCACTCCCCGGAACAACCCCCCATCCTCGATATGACCCCACCCAACCCCAGCACCTCCCGGCAACGCTTGACCCGTGGCCTGGCCCCAGCCTCAGGCGGTTTGTCCCCCAACCCCCGTCCGGCCATCCTCCCTAACCCAATAAAAATCTAGATAAAAATTTACGTAAACAGGAACCCTCCCCCAAGCGTTTCTTGTGGCCGCACCATCTCTCTGGATCCCAGGATCCGTCCTCAAGAAATGTCTTTGAAAGTCTAGAGGGCCACTTAAGAGAAAGGGGGACATTTCTCAAGGCCCATAGGTCTTCAGAGGAATATCTCAATGGCACCCTCAGCTGGGTCTCCACTGACCGACGCCAGCAACGCAGGGGCCCCACCGGCTGGGACCGAAAATGTTCAGGTAACATCCATGTCCCACCCGGCCAGCGTCCTTGCCTCTGCCATTGACACCGAGGGGACAGCATCACACATCGTCATCCCTGTGGCCAGCTGGTCACTGCCATTGTCGGAGCCACCAAAGCCACAACCGCCGCCACTGGAACCGCCGCCACCGCCGTCGGATCAGGAAGTCCCAACCGATGAGGGCACCGTCGCCACCATTGTCGGGGACTCCAAGGCCTCTCTCACGACCGAGGCCAGAAGTCATCCAAGGCCACCATGGCGCCACCTGCAGCTGCCTCAGTAGCCAGGGGCAGGCTCCCCCCGTGCCACTGCCGTGGTGCTGCCCACGACAGTCACAACGAGCAAAGCCCGTCCCATGGCCAAAACCCAGTCGGGATAAGATATCACCCGTGGCTGCCAAGTCCTCTCCTCCGTGGTCACTGCCGCACCATCTTCGGCCATCACAACGCCTGTCACTGCCGCCGCAGCGCCACCCGCAACAGCCGCCATGGCGAAGTCCAGCCGCGGCAGGGCCGTAAACACCACCGCTGCCCAGAAACCGCCCAGGTAACCACCAGGGCAGCCCGGGCGGCCATCCAATGGTGGCCCCACCATCAACCCCACATCCCACAGTCCTTCCAGGCCTGTCTCTCTGAACTCTGTGGCCTGCAGCCTCACCCAAGCCCGGCCACGGCAAGACCACCGCCGCCCGATTCCAGCCACGGCGGTCAAAAGACGATCATGGCAGGGCTTCTGATGCCCAAAGCCCACCCGAGCAACAACCCGGGCGGCCCAGGTGGCCACGAACAGTGGCTCCACCGGCAACCCCACCGCAGGCTCCATCATTGCAATCCGTAATCAATTGTTGGCCACATTTGCAAATCCAACATAAATACAAAAAAGATTTGAAAGATGTTGGCTTTGATAAAGGGCAAAACCAATTTAGATAAAATCTTAATGGGACTGGAAAAAAAATTTATAAGCAAAAAATATAAATATTTATTAGAGTTTAAAATGGAAGAGGAAACAGTGAAAGGTACAATGATTGCATGGGAGCAGAACTTTGAGTACAAAAACATATGAACTACACAATTTGATCAGGGCAAAGCAATGGACTCAATCTACATAAACTACTGTAAAGCCTTTGATTCAGGGGTACACGACAATCTACTCCCAAAACTAAAATTTTACGGTAGACACCTGCATAACTGGATAGAAGCATTCCTGTCAAACAAACAACAAATGGTCAAAATTGGGAATGTCCTATCAAATTCTGTACCTGTCAACAGTGGTGTCCCCCAAGGCAGTGTTTTAGGACCAACCCTTTTCATACTCTACATAAATGACCTCTGTGATCATCTCAGGAGCAACTGCATTTTCTTTGCTGATGATGTAAAGCTATTGAACACCACAGACAATACTGATACCCTTCAAAAAGATCTTGACTATGTATCGGAATGGTCAAACAAATGGCAACTTCAAATTTCAACAAATAAATGCTCTGTCCTACATATTGGCAAAAAAACTCAGAAAATAAAATACAGGCTGAATAGTCCAGAAATATTTCACAAGAAGAGTTCTTCACTCCTCTACTCATTGCAGAATACCTTCTGCCACCAGACTTGAAATTCTAGAACTACACCGCCTTCAGTCTGATCTATGTATAGTATATAAAATCATACATTGCAATGTCTTATCTGTCAATGAATACTTCAGCTTCAACCATAACAATACAGAGCAAACAATAGATACAAACTCAAGGTTAATTGCACCAAACTTCATTGCAGGAAATACGATTTCAGCAACAGAGTAGTCAATGTCTGGAATACTCTACCTAACTCTGTGGTTTCTTCCCTAAACCCCAAAAACTTTAATCTTAGACTGTCTACTATTGACCTCACTCCTTTCCTAAGAGGTCTGCATAAGCAAACCAACGTGCCTACCATCCCTGTCCTATTGTTTCTTTTATTTTTTTTATAAGTATTCATTTCATGTATTCATAACTATGTTTATACTTATACCTGTTATCTTATAATCGCTTGACAAAATAAATAAATAAATAAATAAAAATAATATAAGTATTAAAAAAGGAACTAAAAAAGGATGTCCATGGTCACCACTGTTGTTTGTCCTGATTTGGAGGTTTTAAATAAAAAAGTCAGAGACAATGGTGAAATAAAGGGAATAAAAATAAAAAAGGAGGAGTATAAATTACAAGCATTTGCAGATGATCTGGTTTTCATATTGGAGGAACCATTAGAAACATCGCTCATACTAATAGGAGAGATTGAAGAAAATGGGCTAGTGGCAGGATTGAAAGTAAATAAAGATAAAACTAGGATATTAGTGAAAAATATGATTGAAAAACAAAAGATCGAATTGATAGAGAGATTGAATATCCAGATCACAAAAAATATTTATGAATACAACTAACAGCAAGGTGTGGAACTTTAAAACAAGACAATTACTACAAATTAAAACAACAGATTGCAACAGACTTTTAAAAAAGGGGAATCTTACAGTTATCTCTAATAGAGAAAATATCGACAATCAAGATGAACATATTACCAAGGATATTATATCTGTTTCAGACAATTCCAATTAAATTAGGTAAAAAATACTTTGAGGATTTAAATAAAATAATTTTGAAATATATTTGGCAGGGAAAGAAGGCAAGAATTAAATTAAAACTGTTACAGGATGCTAGAATAAGAGGAGGCTTTAGTCTACCCAAATGGGAATTATATTACCAGGCAGTAACATTGATGTGGGTAAAAGAATGGATTGTATTAAGAAATACTAGATTGTTGAAATTGGAAGGTCATGATTTGTTATTGGGATGGCATGATTTCTTATGGTATAAGGAAAATAAAACACATGGTTATTTTAGAAGGTATTATATTTGAGATGCATTATTGACAGTATGGAAGAAAATAAGAAAGCAACATTACATAAAAATACCAATCTGGTTATCAGCCACTGAAGCTTTTGCTTATCCAGTTGTTTTTAAAATGGAACATATAGTTAGATATGGAGAAATATTAAATGAAAAGTGAACTCAGAAAGAAAAAAGAATTAGAGGGGCAAGAAATAGAGATGAATTGGTATACATATGTGCAAATACATTCTAGATATGTTAAAAATAGTAAAATAGAAAGGTTTTATAATGAACTTACTGAATTGGATGAAATTTTAACAGATCCTGATGAGAGATTAATCAAAAAATTGTATGGTTATTAACGGAGTGAAACTAGAAGAAGAACAAGTTAAAGAAACAATGATTTTTGGGGGGAAGAACTTTGGATATGGGATAGATCTAGAAAAATGGCAGAAATTATTTATTTATTTATTTATTATTCAGATTTTTATACTGTACTCTCTCCCAAAAGCAGGACTCAGGGCGATTCACAGCCAGATAAAAACCATACAAATTATAAAAGTTAAAAGAAATTTAAAATAATTAAATTAGTGTCCAAAAGATAAAATTTTATAAAACACATAAAACTCATAAAAACAAATAAAGATTAATACCAATTTAAAACCCCACAATTGTTACTAGTCCAGGCCAGCCTGTTGGAAAAAGTGGGTTTTGACTGCGCACCGGAAGGTTAGAAGTTCGGTGATGGCCCGTATCTCTGGGGGTAAGTCGTTCCAGAGGGAGGGAGCCCCCTCAGAGAAGGCCCATACCCTTGGGGCTGCCAACCAGCATCATCCAGCTGATGGCACCCCAATGAGGCCGACCCTGTGGGAGCATACTGGGCGGCGGGAGGCCATTGGTGGCAGCAGGTGGTCCCGTAGGTACCCAGGTCCCAAGCCATGGAGCGCTTTGAAGATGATCAGTACCACCTTGAATCGTACCCAGAAGGCCACAGGGAGCCACTGCAGCTCGCGCAGGAGCAGTGTAATATGGGAGCTCCGAGAAGCTCCCAAGATCACCCACGTGGCCACATTCTGGACCAACTGCAGCCTCTGGATGCTCTTCAAGGGGAGCCCCATGTAGAGAGCATTGCAGTAATCTAGGTGGGAGATGACGAGAGGGGAATTGGACTCAAAATTATAAAATAACAATGTCAACAGCATATAAAGAGAATTTGTATAAGATGTTTTACATGTTGCATTTACCCCCAGCAAGAATAGCAAGGATGTTCAAAAATAAATTGGAAAATGTTGGAATGTCATCAGATATCTGGAACATGCTATCATATGTGGTGGACATGTGTGGAAGGCAAAAGATACTGGACTAAAATTCATACATGGTTGGAAAAAATGACAAAACAGCACATAGATTTGAAACCTGAGATATTTTATTGGGTAACTTCCCTGAAGGATATAGTAAAGAATTGACATATTTGATTGTTAATATTTTGACAGCAGCTAGAATAGTATTTGCACAAAACTGGAAAAATGAAAAAGCTCCAATAGAAGAGAAAGTGATAAAGAAAATAATGGAATGTGCAGAAATGAATAGATTGACATTTGCTATTAGAGAGCAAGAAGAAAAAGAATATTATAAAATATGGGATTTATTTTATTCATGGTTAGACAAGAAAATAGACAAATACAATATAACATAAATGAAATATAACATAATAGTTATGATAAAATAATATGTTATAAGCATTTACTACAATGTGATATCTTGTGCTTGATTACATGGAAATGAATTATATTATAAATTAGGCTTTATAAGAGTTGAATTCTGCTCAAAAAAATGAAATGAATTGGCAATAACAGTCTGATAAGGATTTGATAATAATATGATACTAAATGGATAGTAGCTATATATGATTGGAATTGTAACTTAAAATAGGATAGAATGACTGTTGATATTTGCACAAGAGTTATGTACCAACCGACACACTGTACAATGGAAAGAATATTTTACTTAATGTTGTATGTTTAATGTTTGTTTATGTTTGTTGTTTAAAATAAAAATTTAAAAAATGAATTACATGTTCTTTCTATCAACTAAAATTCCATTAAATCCCCCAAATTTCTTGTGCGTCCAATCACACTTGGCCAATTAAAAAAATTCTAATTCATAAAAATAATTCTAATTAACATATACACTGATCATGGGTATTTTAATACTTCAAGTTGACTGAAATGTACAGATAGTTAAATTCCTTCTTCTCCCTCAGCTTTGATGGATCCTAAGACCTCAGTTTAAAATTAATCTTGTTGGACTTTCAAAGTCAAAAGAGTTTAAGAGAGATGTTTACCTATCTTTGCTCTTGCAAAACAAAAATCATGCACTATGCAAAATTATTATACTGTCCAAATTGTTTCACCTAACAAATCCATAGGAATAAGTGATGAACAGAGACGTGGCATTCATTCATTTGGCTCCTGCTAAAAAAATGGCACAGTTCCAATACAACCATGAATGTGTTCCTGATAGTACATTTTGCCACTAACCAACTAGATATTTTTATTTTTTTTTAAGGTTGGGCTTCACAAACTGCAAATCCCCCATTTTTCTTCTGACTCACTTTAGTCATCATTTTATGGTACACTAGTTTAGTCCGTCTCAGACTATTGCAATGTTTAAGCAAATCTTTTAATTCTCAGTCCTTGTGTCTCACCAAGTTCAATGAAAGTGTATCTATGTGGAGGGAGGATTGCAGTGGGGTACCCCAAGGCTCCTTCTTGGGCTCTGTACACTTCAACATCTTCATCAATGATTTGGATGATGGGATAGATGGGGAACTCATCAAATTTCTTATTAAGTGCCGTACCTTATGATTCTCGACTCCTGATGAATGTATCTTTTCTTTTATATATACTGAGAGTATTTACACCAAGAGAACTTCCTTGTGTGTCCAATCCCACTTGGCCAATAAAAGCATTCTATCTTTTATATTAACTTTATTGTCAGAGTACAACATGTGTACAATGAGATTGGCTGAGCCTCCCTTTGTGAACCCCCACAACAGAACTCACAGTGAGGACAGAAGTCCCTAACCCCATCCCAATCTTATTACACCATGTGACCTTGTTGCCTAATGTGCTGGCCCTGCAAGTCAGTCATGCTATGTTGACATGAAGTTATCTTCTGTTCAGAAGTTCTTCAGCCTGTTGTTGCAGCTGGCTGTGCTTCTCTGTCTTCTACCTGATGGTTGGAGAATGAAGAGGGGCTGATCGGGATGTGAGTCATCCCTGAGAATTTTCCTCACTCTTCTAAGGCAGCGAGCCCTAGCGAAGTCATCTATTGGTATCAGGGAACATCCCACAATGTTTTGTGCTTTGCTCACCACCTGCTGTAATGTGTTTCTATCCGTGGATATCAAGCCAGCATACCACACCATAATGCAATATGTGTGGATATTGTGAATATTTGAGGGGCTGCCCAAAGAAGAGAGTCAAGCTATTCTCCAAAGCACCTGAAGGCAGAACAAGAATCAATGGATAGAAACTCACCAAGGAGAGAAGAAACCTAGAACTAGGAAGAAATTCCCTGACAGTGAGAACAATTAATCAGCAGAATGGGGACAGTGTCAATCAGAGGTAGTATTTGCCAGTTCTCTAAACTATTCAAAATTTCTGCTACTGTTTCTTCAGAACTGGTCAGATGAATACCACCTCTGGGGCATAAGCAATCATGGGGGGAGGGTAGAATGGCACACAGTATCACTCTGATCCAGAATTGGTTACCAGTTTACTTCTGGTATTTTTTTTATCCTTTGACAAAGGATTCTTTGATTGACGTTCTCATTTCCTCTTTCATGTTAGACAAAAGCAATTTCCTAGTTCAGATTCTAACAATCAGCTTATAATTTTTTGATGAGGATGTCTGAAAAAGCTCCTTGGACGAGAAGCAAAAAATCTTCAAAGAAACACCAGAAAGTCTAGTTGTCTCCTGAAAAAAAAAACACCTTTGAGAAAACAGTTGGAGGAGTGTATTGTATTGTATTGTATTGCATTGCATTGCATTGCATTGCATTGCATTGCATTGCATTGCATTGCATTGTATTGTATTGTATTGTATTGTATTGTATTGTATTGTAAGATAGATAGATAGATGATAGATGATTGATTGATAGATAGATAGATAGATAGATAGATAGATAGATAGATAGATAGATAGATAGATAGATAGATCATGGCCAGATGGAAAGGAAAGGAAAGGAGGAAGGGAAAGGACAAAAGAAGGAAAGGAAAGGATAAAGACACGGCGCAGCTGGGGGTTTTAATTATATGGATTTTAAGGGTTCTTTTAAATTATTTAAATTCTTGACAAAATTTTTAATAGGGTTAGGGAAAGGGAATTTATTATGGGGGTTAGGGAGGGGGCCCGGACCGGGTTTGGGGGACAACCCGTCTGGGAATAAGGCCAGACCAGGGCATGCCTGCGACCGGGAGGCCTCGGGATCAGGGACGGTTGATCCGAAGATGGGGGCTTCTTCTGGGGAGAGGGATGAAAGGGCTATCCTTACGATCGGTGGGAGAGGCAGGTATGGTGCTGACAGGGGGTCTAATCAAGTTAGGGGAGCCCGCCCCCGCTGTTTACAAGCGGTGGTGTGCTCCGGCCCCCGGGTCACGTCTCGCCTCCTGAGTTGTTTGAATGATCGGGCCCTGGGCCTTTGGCTGATGCTTTGCAACGCCAGGTCCGTAGTGAATAAAGCCCTGGCTGGGACAGGAGGGGGGTGTCCCTCTAGTAGAAATGTGCCCAGCCGGGTTTCGGGTTTTTCATCGGCCGAGGGCCCAGGGGAGGGGTGGGGGGGGTTGCGGTAATTATTCGGGAGGATCTGGATCCTAGGGGATCCACTGTTCCTCAGACAACCGGATGTGAGTCTCTTTTTGTTAAATGTGGTTCTGGGGTTCAGATGGGCCTTTTGATCACATACCTGGCTCCCTGCTATGTGACATCAGCCCTGCCTGAGCTCCTCGAGGTCATAGCCGGTCTGGCGGTTGAGACCCCCAGGCTTATGGGGGATCTCAACCTGTCTTCAGCCGGTGGGGCCTCGGGGATTGCCCAGGAGTTCTTGGCTTCCATGACAGCCTTGGGCCTGACCCAATTAATTAAGGAACCCACGCATACTGGGGGTCACATCCTGGATCTGGTTTTTGTCTCTGGACAGTGGCAGGATGATCTGGGTGTTGGGGATGTTTTTGTTGAACCCTTGTCATGGTCAGATCATTCGCTCCTTAGGCTGGACTTCCAGGCTGCTCCTCCCCATCGCAGGGAGGTGGACCAAATACGTTGGTACCGCCCCAGGTGCCTGATGGATCCAGATAGGTTCCTGATGGAGCTTGGGCCACATCCCAACATTCGAACTCACGACTCGGTGGGGGACCTGGTCGCCACCTGGGAAAGAGTGGCGGCTGGGGCCCTGGACTGGATCGTGCCCTTGCGGCCTCTGACCTGGCACCGCTCTAGCTCGGCCCCCTGGTTTTCCGGGGAGCTGAGGGAGATGAAGCACCGGAAAAGACGCCTGGAGAGTATTTGGAGGACTACTCGCTCCGGACCCGACCGAACACTTTTACGGTCTTATATCAAGACCTATTTAGTGGCGATAAGGGTGGCAAAGCGTCTTTACTTTTCCACCCTTATTGCGTCTGCAGGAAACCGCCCGGCCGCCCTGTTTAGAGTGACCCGCTCCCTCTTGGAAGGGGGAGCGCGGGAGGACCCCTTGCAGGGACAGGCTGAGGATTTTTCAAAGTTCCTGGTGGATAAAATCGCTCGGATCCAGGATGGGTTGGACTCTGAATGGGTGGCTCTGGGTGGGGATCGGGGGCAGAACTTGAAACAGTCATTTGGGACGAGTTTGATCCTGTGACCCCCGAAGACGTGGACAGGTTGCTGTGGGGACTGAATGCGACCACATGTTTATTGGACCCGTGTCCCTCCTGGCTGGTGTTGGCCACCCAGGAGGTGACACAAGGTTGGTTTCAGAGTATTATTAACGCTTCCTTGCATGAGGGATATCTACCCCCCGCCTTGAAAGAGGCGGTGGTGAGACCCCTCCTCAAGAAACCGTCCCTGGACCCAACTCTGTTATCTAATTATCGTCCCGTCTCCAACCTTCCTTTTATGACGAAGGTTGTTGAGAGTGTGGTGGCACAACAGTTTCCCCGGCACCTGAATGAAGCTTTCTATTTGGATCCATGCCAATCAGGCTTCAGGCCTGGGCACAGCACAGAGACGGCGTTGGTCGCATTGGTGGATGATCTCTGGAGGGCCCGTGACAGAGGTTACTCCTCTGTCCTGGTCCTCTTAGATCTCTCGGCGGCTTTTGATACTATCGACCACAGTATCCTATTGCAGTGGCTGGAGGGGTTGGGAGTGGGAGGCACGGTTATGCGGTGGTTCTCCTCCTTCCTCTTTGACCGCTTGCAATTTGTGTTGGCAGGGGGGGAGAGGTCGGCCCCGAGGCCCCTGATTTGCAGGGTGCCTCAGGAGTCGGTGCTCTCGCCCCTTCTGTTCAACATTTATATGAAGCTGCTGGGTGAGATCATCCGTGGCTGTGGGGTAGAATTCCATCAGTACTCTGATGACATCCAGCTGTACATTTCTACCCTGGGCCACCCCGATGAAGCCGTCGAAGTGATGGCCTAGTGCCTGGAGGCCGTGCGGTGTTGGATGGGGTGGAACAGGCTTTGGTTCAACCCATCTAAGACTGAGTGGCTGTGCTTCCCGGCACCCCGATACAGCTAGCTGGTTCCATCGCTGGCTGTGGGGGGAAAATTCTTGCCCCCACAGAGAGGACGCACAATCTGGGTGTCCTCATGGATCTACAGCTGTCACTGGATGACCATGTGGCCGCCGTCGTCAGGGGGGCTTTTGGTCAGGTCCATAGGATCTACCAGTTGTGGCCCTTTCTGGATCGGGATGCGCTTCGCACGGTCACCTCCACCCTCGTAATCTCCCGCCTAGACTATGCCAACGCTCTCTACATGGGGCTTCCCTTGAAGAGCACTCGGAGGCTCCAGCTGGTGCAGAATGCGGCTGCACAGGTGGTGTCGGGGGCTCCTCGGGGCTCCCATGTCATGCCACTTCTGCACGCGCTGCATTGGCTTCCGGTGGCCCTCCGGGTGTGCTTCAAAGTCTTGGTTACTATCTTTAAAGCACTCCATGGCTCGGGACCGGGATACTTGCGAGACCGCCTCCTGCCACCATCGGCCTCCCACCGACCGGTACGCTCCCATAGAGTCGGTCTCCTTGGGGTGCCGCTGGCTGGACGGCTGGCAATCCCGAGGGCGCGGGCCTTCTCATTAGGAGCACCCCCTCTCTGGAATGAATTACCCCCGGAGATAAGGGCCGCCCCTGATCTCATGGCCTTCCGTCGGCTACTTAAAGCTCACCTATTTTGGCAAGCCGGACTGGCCTAGGGGTCTTTTAAATTTTAACCTGGTTTTTAATTTCTTTTAACTCTTGTTTATATTTTTAATTAGAGCCACACTATATTCAATTTTTTAAATTTTAATATTATCATGTTGTACGTTGTATATGTGTTCTGTATATGTACTTTATTGGCTTTTCACTGCCCCAAGTCCCTTTGGGGAGAGGGGGCGGTATATAAATCTAATAAATAAATAAAGAAGGAAGGGAAAAGAAAGGAAAGGAAAGGAAAGATAAGAAAACCCTTACGTGTTTCAGTCACTGACCACCACTGAGCCAACAGATTGTGAACCAAATTTCTCCTGCATAGCCCGATACCATAGTTTCTTTATGAAGCACAAGTATCCAACTAGCATCCTATAAAAAGAAAATGTATTAATAAAACATATATTTTTTAAAAATGATATATTCCTTCCTTGTGTTTGTGTGTATGTTTTTGGGTGTGTATGTGTGAGTAAGTGCATGTCTGTGTGTAGAGACAAGAGGCATTACAGCTCAGAGAATATAACAGAGAGAGGAAGAGAGTTGGGATAACCACTCCCTCGAATCTCCCAGGATATATCCGCTAGGAGGAGGGAAAGAAGGGTTCGATCTGGCAGGATCCTCTGTATTGTGTGTCAGCAAATATATAACTGAGCTTTGGCTGAATTGCTCTTGTCCGTCCCTAGTCTTAGCCTGAAAACTGAAAGCTCTTCCAGTCATCTTATGTCTGTGTGGCAAAACCGTTATAAAGGAGTGATATTGAGAAGAGGGATGGTGGTGACAATATTTCATAAAATCTTACCAGATTGAACTGTTCTGTAGGGTGGGCACCACGGCAGAAAGGTCCAATCTCCAGGGTCCCACCAGATGTAGCTCCTTAGCAGACTGCACCCACAGCATGCCTCTTCTGCTGGATCTGATGGGAGGGAAAGATTTAATAGAGAAAAGGCAGTCCCACAAATAACACAAATACAGTATCCTTCCCCTGCCATTTCCACCAAGCCACACCAAAAGACCCAGGAGTAAAAATATTTGAATCCCACCACTGTTGTGCCCCCACATTTTACATTAGCTGATACTTTTGCGTATTCTTCATGTTGTTTGGACCAGGCCCCTCACCGTTCCCCACCTCTTCTCCCACATCACACCCTTATTCAGAAAACCCCATTTGATGGTGCTGAGCAGATCTTCAACATCCTGGATTTGTATGTCTGAAATGGTTTGTGCCAACCTAGAATTAAGGAGGACCTCAACCATTGCATCCCCCAGACTCACTTTTCATTTTTAGAGCTCTCCTTTTGAATACTCTCATCCTGACTTGGTTGGATCATTATTATCTCAGTAAAAGAAATAAAGATTGTGATCTGCTACATATTTTGTGCCCCTGAATACTCCCAAAACAGGGGTGTCAAACTCCTGACGTCATGGCGGCACCACATGACACATTGTGACTTTTCCCTTTCTGCTAAACTGGGCATGGGCCTGGCAGTGCATGACGCATAGTCTCCTTTCTCCTGGCCAGTGCATGACGCATAGTCTCCTTTCTCCCATCACAAAAGAGAAAACAGATCAGGCCAGGTGAAGAACCAACCTGTGATGAACTAGGGCGTGGCACAAAGACTAGAGAGTCAAATAAGCAAGAAGAGTCCCTTTATTATCTCCAACTTTGCCCCCAATGTCAAGGTTACCTTAGGCTGGAGAAAAACTCTCCAAGAACAGTCTTTAAGTGGAGGAAATTCAGTCCGAAAAAAATAGTATATTTCCGTATGGTTTTGTGAATGAATAAAATGGAACAATGACTGATGACCTCCTTTACCGGTCCACAATAGAAAGCGTTCTCACATATTGCATTACGGTGTGGTATGTTGGTTTGACAGCCATGAATAGAAAGACATTACAGCGGGTGGTAAGCACAGCACAAAACATCGTGGGCTCTTCCCTGATACCACTAGATGACCTCGCTTGCACTCACTGCCTTAGAAGAGTGAGGAAAATTCTCAGGGAGGACTCACATCCCGGTCAGCCCTTCTTCACTCTCCTGCCATCAGGTAGGAGATATAGAGGCATAGCCAGTTGCACCAACAGGCTGAAGAAGAGTTTCTACCTAATGGCTGTCTGACTTCTGAACAAAAGATAACTTCATGTCTAAATAGTATGATAGACTTGCGGTGCCAGCGTGTTGTGCAACAAGGTCACATAGTGTAATAAGATTAGGACTGGGTTAGGGACTTCTGTACTCACTATGAGTTGTGTTGGGGGGGTTCACAAAGCGAGGCTCAGCCAATCTCACTGTACACAAGTTGTACTCTGACA
Organism: Bungarus multicinctus; assembly: GCA_023653725.1. Classification (NCBI taxonomy): domain Eukaryota; kingdom Metazoa; phylum Chordata; class Lepidosauria; order Squamata; family Elapidae; genus Bungarus; species Bungarus multicinctus. Next base: position 95,151,315 of record CM042846.1, read on the forward strand.
ATAAAGTTAATATAAAAGATAGAATACTTTTATTGGTCAAGTGTGATGGGACACACAAGGAATTTGTCTTGGTGTAAATACTCTCAGTATATATAAAAGAAAAGATACATTCATCAGGAGTCGAGAATCATAGGGTACAACTCTTAATAAGGAATTTGATGACTTCCCCATCTATCCCCTCATCTAAATCATTGATGAAGATGTTGAAGTATACAGTGCCTAAGAAAGAGCCTTGGGGTACCACACTGCATTCCTCCCCCCACATAGATGCAGTTCCATTGAGCTTGGAGAGACACAAGGACTGAGAATTAAAAGATTTGCTTAAACATTACAATAGTCTGAGACGGACTCAACTATTGTACCACCAAATGATGACTAAAGTGAGTCAGGAGAAAAATGGAGGATTTGCAGTTTGTGAAGCATTATCCAATGTCACAACCTTAAATTAAAAATATCTAGTGGGTGAGTGGCAAAAGGTACTATCTGGAACACAATCATGGCTGTATTGGAACTGTGCCATTTTTTTAATCAGGAGCCAAATGAATGAATGCCACATCTTTGTTCATCACTTCTTCCTCTAAGTTTATTGCAAGAGACAATGTGGACAGTATAATAATTTTGCACAGTGAACAATGCATGAGAAAAGATAGGTAAACATTTCTCTTAAGCTCTTTTGACTTCAGAAATCCAACAAGATTAAATTTAAGCTGAGGTCTTAAGCTCCATCAAAGCTGAGGGGGAAGAAGGAATTTATCTGTACATTTCAATCGGTCAACAAGAAGTATCAAAATACCCATGATCAGTGTATATGCGGGAGATTTAATGGAATTTTAGTTGATGGGAAGAACATATAATTTTGTACATCTCAATCTTACTTGAGGCACTAGACTAATTGTAAAGAACTGCTGTCCAAGATGTTCAAATTTTGTCTTGATTTAACAGATACAGCTTTTTTCTGAAGCTCCCTCAAACTTGAGGGAGAAGAAGGAATTTAACTATCTCTACATTGAATCTAGGGATGGAAACACCAGGTGTTTCACAATAATAAAATAATATAATTGGAAGGGAATTTTGGAGGACTTCTACTGCAAACCGCTGCCCAAGCTTGAGGCCCTGTAATATTTTAGATAAATGGTTATCCAATCTCTTCTTACAAACTTCCAGCAATAGAGCACCCATAACTTCTGAAGACAATCCATCTCACTGATTAACCGTTCCAACTATCAAGAAATTTCTCCTTGGTTCTAGGTTGGTTCTCTCCTTAATTAGTGTCCATCCATTGTTTCTTGTCCTGCTTTCTGGTGCTTTGGAGAATAGGTTAATCCTGTCTTCTTTGTTGGAACCCCTCAAATATTGGAAGACTGCTCTCATGTCACGCCTAGTCCTTCTTTTCATGAAATTAGACATACCCAATTCCAGTAAACTTTCTTCAGATGTTTTAGCTTCCAGCCTCCTGATCATTCTTGTTGCTTCTCATTCCAGAGTCTCAACATGGCAAATATAAAAACTTGATGCAATATTCTAAGTGAGGCATTATTAATGTTATGTTACTTTATGTTAGCATTTATTTATATACCGCTCCTTTCCCGAAGGACTCAGAATGATGCACAGCCATACAATTAAAACAATAAATATATAGAAGTTAAAACTAAATTAAACTAAAGGCCCTGGCTGAAAACAATTAAAACCCCTCCCTAAAACCCTAAAATTAATATAAAAATTAAAATACCCAAATCTAAAATCAGCCCAAGCCGGCCTGGTCAAAGAGCCAGGTTTTCAAGGCATACGTGAAGGTCCCCAGGTCCGTGGCTGTACGTAACTCCAGAGGCAACCCATTCCAGAGGGCAGACGCTCCCACAGAGAAGGCCCTATTCCTCGGGGTCACCAGCAGGCACATAGATGCCGACGGGACCCGCAAGATACTTGACATGATCTTGATTCTATCCCTCTGTTAATGCAGTCTAGGATTGTGTTGGCTTTTTTGGCAGTGCAGCACACAGCTGGCTCAAGTTTAGGTAACTGTCCACTGGGACTCCAAGTGCAGTTACTGCAATGGAGCCAGGTTTCACCTAATCTGTATCTGAACATTTGATTTTTGTTGCCTGACTGTATAACCTTACTTTTTTTCACCATTGAATTTAGAATAGATTAGAATACTTTATTGGCCAAGTGTGATTGGACACACAAGGAATTTGTCTTGGTGTAAATACTTTCAGTATACATACAGAAAAGATACATTCGTTAAGGATCAAGAATCAAAATAGTCATAGGGTACAATCAACAATCAAATCATAATAGGAACAGTCAATATAAATCGTGAGGATACAAGCAACAAAGTTACAATCCTACAGTTACAAATGGGAGAGAATGGGTGATAAGAAGTGATGAGAAGATTAACAGTAATAGTAGTGTACACTTTGTAAATAGTTAAACAGTGTTGAGGGAATTATTTTAGCAGAGTGATGGCTTTTGGGAAAAAAACTGTTCTTGTGTCTAGTTGTTCTGGTGAGCAGTGCTCTATAGTGTTGTTTTGAGGGTAGGAGTTGAAACAATTTATGTCCAAGATGTGAGGGGTCTGTAAATATTTTTACAGCCCTCTTTTTGACTCGTGCAGTATACAGGTTCTCAATTGAAGGCAGGTGGGTAGCAATTGTTTTTTCTGCAGTCCTAATTATCCTCTGAAGTCTGTGTCTGTCCTGTTGGGTTGCAGAACCAAACCAGACAGTTATAGAGGTTCAGATGACAGACTCAATAATTCCTTTGTAGAACTGGATCAGCAGCTCCTTGAGCACTTTGAGCTTTCTGAGTTGGCGCAGAGAGAACATTCTTTGTTGTGCTTTTTTGATGATGTTTTTGATGTTAGGAGTCCATTTTAGGTCATGTGATATAGTAGAACCTAGAAATTTGAAGGTCCCTACTGTTGATACTGTGTTGTCTAGTATTGTAAGACGGGGTAGTATGGGAGAGTTTCTTCTAAAGTTTACCACCATTTCTATGGTGTTGAGTGTGTTCAGTTCCAGATTGATCCGGTTATACCATGAGGAAAGTTGTATAACCTCCTGTCTGTATGCAGATTCATCATTGTCCCTCAGACGGCTGGCTGTGAATCTCTATTTGTGAAGTGGGGGCAAGGGGTTCAGATGGGTCTTTTGATGGTGTACCTGGCTCCCTGCCACATCTCATCGGCCCTGCCCGGATTCCTCGAGGTGATAGCCGGGCTGGCGGTTGAGACCCCCAGGCTTTTGGTCATGGGGGATTTCAACCTGCCATCGTCCGGTGAAACCTCGGGGTTGGTTCGGGAGTTCTTGGCTTCCATGATGGCCATGGACCTGACCCAGTTAGTTTCTGCCCCCACTCACATTGGAGGACACATGCTGGACCTGATTTTTGTCTCTGGGCAGTGGTTGAATGACTGTAATGTTGGGGAGTTAGTTATTACACCCTTGTCATGGACAGATCATTCCCTCCTTAGGCTGGACTTCTGTTCCGCCACCCCCCACCGCAGGGAGGCGGAACCAGTTAGATTGTTCCGCCCCAGGCGCCTGATGGACCCGGAGCGGTTCCAGAAGGAGCTTGGGCCGTTTCCTGAGTCTCTGGCTCACAGTTCGCCTGGAGACCTGGTGGCCACCTGGGATGGGTTGGCCGCCGGGGCTCTAGATTGAGTTGTGCCCCTGCGACCTCTGACCCGGCACAGATCCCATTTGGCTCCGTGGTTTACGGAGGAGCTACGGGAGATGAAGTGCCAGAAAAGACGTCTAGAGGGCATTTGGAGGGCGAGCCATTCTGAGTCTGACCGAACACAGGTGAGATCTCATATTAAGACTTACCTTGTGGCGATAGGGGCGGCGAAATCTTCGTATTTCTCCGCCCTTATTGCGTCAGCAGAAAATCGGCCTGCCGCCCTGTTTAGAGTGACCCGCTCTCTCCTTGAACCGAGAGCACGGGATGACCTCTTGCAGGGTAGGGTGGAGGAGTTTTCCCGATTTCTGCATGATAAAATCGCTCAGATTCGGGAGGGGCTCGACTCCAATTGGGTGGTCCCGGGGGAGGTGTCTGGGGCAGGTCTTGTGAGTGTTATCTGGGGGGAGTTTGACCCTGTGACCGCCGAGGGTGTGGACAGGTTGCTGGGGGGTCTGAATGCCACCACCTGTTTATTGGACCCATGCCCTTCCTGGCTGGTTTCAGCCGCCAGGGAGACGACACGAGGCTGGCTCCAGGGGATTGTCAATGCTTCTTTGAGAGAGGGGGTGCTCCCTACTGCCCTGAAGGCGGCGGTGGTGCGCCCCCTCCTCAAGAAGCCTTCCCTGGACCCAGCTATTTTAAACAACTATCGTCCAGGCTCCAACCTTCCCTTTGTGGTGAAGGTTGTTGAGAGTGTGGTGGCACGTCAGCTTCCCCAGTACCTGGAGGAGACTACTTACCTCGATCCGTTCCAATCGGGCTTCAGGCCTGGACATAGCACTGAGACGGCATTGGTCGCGTTGGTTGATGATCTCTGGAGGGCTCGTGACAGAGGGTTCTCCTCTGTCCTGGTCCTATTAGATCTCTCGGCGGCTTTCGATACTATCGACCATAGTATCTTGTTGTGACGGTTGGAGGGGTTGGGGATTGGTGGAACCGTCCTTCGATGGTTCTCCTCCTCCCTCTACGACCGTTCGCAATTCGTGTTGGCGGGGGGGGAGAGGTCCACCTCTAGGCCCCTGGTTTGTGGGGTGCCTCAGGGGTCGGTCCTCTCTCCCCTCTTGTTCAACATTTATATGAAGCCGCTGGGTGAGATCATCCGTGGTCTTGGAGTGAGGTGTCATCTGTATGCAGATGACACCCAGTTGTACATCTCCACTCCGGACCACCCCAACGATGCTGTGGGTGCTATGTCTAGGTGCCTGGAGGCCGTGCGGGATTGGATGGGCGGGAACAGGCTTCGGCTCAACCCATCCAAGACCGAGTGGCTGTGGTTTCCGGCGCCCCGATATAGCCAGCTGACACCTTCGCTGGCTATTGGGGGGGAAGTTCTGCCCCCCACAGAGAGGGCTCGCAACCTGGGAGTCCTCCTGGATGTACGGCTGTCGCTTGAACATCACATCGCGGCCGTCTCCAGGAGGGCGTTTCATCAGATCCGTCGGATCTACCGGTTGCGGCCCTTCCTGGATCGGGACGCCTTGCGCACGGTCACTCAGGCCCTTGTCACCTCTCGCCTGGACTATTGTAATGCCCTCTACATGGGGCTCCCTGTGGGGAGCATCCGGAGACTCCAGCTGGTGCAAAATGCAGCCGCGCGGGTGATCATGGGGGCGTCACGTAGCGCCATGTGACGCCTCTCCTGCGTGAGCTGCATTGGTTGCCGGTGGCTCTCCGGGTTCGCTTTAAGGTTCTAGTTTTGACCTTTAGGGCGACCCATGGCATGGGACCAGGTTACCTCCAGGATCGTATTCTGCCAGTGATCTCCAACAGGCCGGTGCGTTCCCATAGGGAGGGTCTGCTCCGGGTGCCGTCGGCCGCTGTGTGTCGTCTGGCGGTGCCGAGGAGTAGGGCCTTCTCTGTGGGTGCCCACACCCTCTGGAATACTCTGCCACCGGAGCTCCGTACTGGCACGGACCTGAGGGCCTTCAGGCACGCGTTGAAGACCTGGCTCTTTGAGCAGGCCGGCCTGGGCTGAGATGATTTTAATTTGGTCTCCATCTTATTTAATTTTAAATTGGGGTTTTAAGGGCAGGGGTGGGGTCTTTAGTTTATCAATCAGCCGATATTAATTTAATATTTTTTTAACTTTTGTATTTTTGTGGGTTTTAGATGGGCTGTACACCGCCCTGAGTCCCCCGGGAGAAGGGCGGTATATAAATTGAATTAATAAATAATAATAAATAAATAAATTGTGCCATCAGCAAACTTCAGTATTTTAACAGATGGATCAACTGAGATGCAGTCATTGGTATATAGGGAGAAGAGAAGTGGAGATAGCACACAGCCTTGGTGGGGCCCTGTGCTATTTGTACAGGTATCAGATGTGATTCCGCCTAGCTTTACCTGCTGATTCCTGTCTGTTAGGCAGATTATGATCCACTTACAAGTGTGTTCAGGTACCGCTAGTTGGTTTAATTTACTTAGAAGAGTGTCTGGAATGATGGTATTGAATGCTGAACTGAAATCTACAAAGAGGACCCTTGCATAGGTATTTGGAGATTCAAGGTGTTGTAGGATGTAATGCAGAGCCATATTAACAGCATCATCTGTTGATCTATTTGCTCGGTATGCAAACTGCATGGGATCTAACTGCGGATCTGTGTCGGTTTTCAGGTGGGACAGCACAAGTCTTTCAAAGATTTTCATAACTACAGATGTTAGAGGAACTGCATCTGTAGTCATTCAATTCCTTGATGGAGGGCTTCTTTGGCACTGGGATGATGGTAGAACGTTTGAAGCAGGAAGGAACATAGCACATCTTTAGTGATCTATTGAAAATTTGGGTGAAGATGGGGGCCAATTGGTCAGCACAGACTTTTAAGCAAGAAAGAGTTATCTTGTCTGGCCCTGTTGCTTTTCCTGCCTTCTGTCTGTGTAATAGATCTTGCGCTTCTTTTTCTGTGATCACCAGAGGTTGTGAGCCCAATGGATTGGGGCCAGTTGTAGGAGGCTTGGCTGTTGTTGGTGTGTTTGAGATGTGGGTTGTGGAGTTAAGTGGCTGTAGTTTCTTTTCAAACCTGCAGTAAAACACATTCAGGTCATCTGCTAGTTGTTGATTTCCTTCTGCTTGGGAAGGAGGTTTGCTGAAGCCAGTGATGTTTTTTAGAGTTTTTCACATGTTTGCTGGTTCATTTGTTGAGAATTGATTCTTTAACTTTTCAGAGTAGTTTCTTTTTTGCTGCTCTGATCTCTCTTGTTAATGTGTTTCTGGCCTGGTTGTATAGCATTCTGTCACCTTTTCTGTAGGCTTCCTCTTTGGAATGACGTAGCTGCTTAAGTTTAGCTGTGAACCAAGGTTTATTGTTGCTATATATTTTCAGGTTCCTTACACATAAGTCTTTGCAGAAGCTAACATATGATGTTACAGTATCTGTGAGCTCATCTAGATCTGCAGAGGCATCTTCAAAAACATTCCAATCAGTGCAATCAAGGCAGGCCTGGAGTTTCAGCTTTGCCTCACCCAACCAAGTCCTCACTGATTTAATTGTTGGTTTAATGGTTTTAAGTCTTTGTCTGTAGGCAGGTACAAGGTGAATCATGCAGTGGTCAGAGTTTCCCACAGATGCTCGTGGTAAAGACCTACAATATAAGCATCTTTTACTGTTGTGTAGCAGTGGTCTAAAATATTTTTGCCTCTAGTGGGACAGTTGACATGCTGGAAATATTTTGGGAGCTCTTTCCTTAAATTAGCTTGATTGAAATCTCCTAAAATGATGGGAAGAGAACCTGGGTGTTTGGCTTCAGCCTCCATAATTTCATCAGCAAGAGTTCCTAATGCCTTGTTTACACAGGCTTGTGGAAGAACATACACAGCTATTAGGAGAAATGAGGAGAACTCATGTGGAGTGTAAAATGGCTTGCAGTTGATGTGTAAAGACTAAGTTTTCATCACAAAACTTATATATTATAGTTATATCCTGAGACTAGCTGTTGTTGATATATAAACATCCTCCACCCTTTGTTTTACCTGATGTCTCTTCAATTCTGTCTAATCTAAATGTCTGAAATCCTGGGATGTATATGATGTTGTCCCCATGAATTTGTGGATTAAGCCAGGTTTCAGTAAAACAAAGAACAGCTGTATTATGAAAATCAGAATTCCATCTATTTAAGAGATGAATTTAATCCATCTTGTTAGCCAGTGAGCATAAGTTAGTCAGAAAGATTGAAGGGAGAGGAGTTTTTTCATCCTATTCCTTAGTCTGTTTAAAATTCCCATTTGTTTACTTCGTCTCCTCTTCCAGCGTGGTTGCTTCTCTTCTCTAATTGGTTAGAATCTCCTCCGCATTTGCAAAGACAGGTGGAGGTGGGGAATCAGAAAGCTGCTCCTTAAGGAAACATTTCCTAATTCTTAGCAGAATGGGTTCCAGAGTTCAAGTCTATTGAAATTCACCTGGATCTTGAGCCTATCTTCTGGGGTGCTGGCGATTCCTGCCAGCTTAGTGCCTACTGCAAATTTGATTAGTTCCCCTTCTATTCCTTCATCTAAGTCCAGAGGTGGTATTTGGACAGTTCAGACCAGTTCAGTGAAACTGTTACAAAAATTTTGAGTTGTTGGAGAACCGGCAAATACCACCTCTCGCTGGCCCCACTCCTGCCTACCCGATCGCCACTTGCCCCGCACACCCACTTGCTCTCCCAGCCCCACACAGTCACTCCTCACCTCCCTGGAATAGCACACAGTGTGGCTCCTAACGTTGACCAAACAGTCTCTCCTCTGCAGCTTGCCTGCCTTCCAACATGGTGCCTGGGGCCCAACTGACCGTCCCTGATCTGCCTCCCTGGGTAAGTAATCCTGCAAGTCGCATTAACCCCTTCATCTCTGGCCTCCAACTTGCCTGGCTTGCTTCACCACCACAGCTCCATGCAGGCCATGGTACACATGGCCTAGCAAGCTGCCCCCCCATCCCTGACTCCCTGGCCTCCAGCTTTCTTGCCTTGCTTTGCCACAGTGGCTGTATCTCATGCACCACTGGGAATCTGCATGGCCACGCTGACTGGGAGAACACTGTCCCTCTGGCTGGGAAGCCACAGGGCTGTTCTTGCTAGGAGAAGAAATTCCCAAAGGAAATTCCCAAAGGATTTCTTTGCCTATCTCATTTCCAGCTCCTTCACATTTCTCACCATCATGTGTAGGGAAACGAAAGTTTGTTCGGGGGTGGGGGTAAGAAAATCCACTCAATCAATTCCAACTTCTCACGAAAGAAAAAGATATCACAAATTTAATTTCATTTGCAGACTTTCTCTATTACATAGGTTAATAGATCTTAAAAGAGGAACTTCAACCATTGGTTCAAGGCAAAGTTTGCACACCTTAGACAGGAATCTTTGAAAGATATGGTTGTGCTCAAAATAAGGGTGAAACGCAAAGAATTGTATGATCTCTGCACCAACTAAAATTCCATTATATCCCATATCTCTCTGATTCTCTCCCTTGCCCTCTCCCTATGCATATTTTGATGCTTTGGGTTGACTGATTGAGCTGATAATCCTTGGCTAAAAACACTTGGTATAGCTCCAAGTACAACGAGGCTGAAGAGTGAAGTGCACCTGTCTTTGCTTATGCAAGGCAAACATTGCACACCGTACAAAATTATTGCACTATTTGTATTGTCTCTATTAGCATGCCTCCAGGAATAAGCCATGAACAGGAACATGGCATTCTCTCTTTTGGTTCCTCGTTAAAAAAGTTCACAGTTGCAACACAACCATATTAGTATTCCAGGTAGTATCTTTTCATGCTAAATGGTTGGGTATTTGGGTTTTTGTGGTTAATGTTAGATCAATCGTGCATTTTCAATTCTTCAGGCAGGAGACCACTGATTCTGGATCCCTAAATTCTTTTTCAGTCTCCCTCCATTTTCATCTTGGAAAGACTGCATGCTGCAATGAGCTATATAGAAACAAAAATCAGGACATCACAACAAAGAGGTTTTGTGTGAAGGAAAGCAGAATGGGATGTTGTGTTATAGACAAATGCTGCAAATCCCAAGGAAGCAGATGAGCTAATAGCCATAACAATAGCTCTTATATACCACTTTCTAGTGCTTTACAATCGTCTTTAAGTGGTTTAAAGAGTCAACCTCTGGCTCCCAACAATTTGTGTCCTCATTTTAAGAAGTTGGTTTTCCCCTGATGAAAGAATTTCTGAGACCCCCCACTTCATTCTCCCACCTGCCCTTTGGTGTCTGGCAAAAGACAATGACCCATTGGAAATGGTCAATGTAGGTATCTCCGATGGGAAACTTGAGATTGCCCTGGAAATCAGTTTGATTACATTTTTTGAATGTCCCTGACCGACAACAACAGCAGCAACACAATGTGTTTGTGACATAAAACTTACTTCATATAGCTTATGCTCATATTGACCCACTGTTTTCCTAGTGAATTTTAGGAGTGGACTCTTGCACTGCTTGGGATTAGAAAAAAAATAGTTCTCTCTGGCTTCTCCATATTTCCAATATTCTTGATTCTGTAGATGAAGCTCTTGATATTTCATGCCAAATTACAGTTGAATCTCATCTAAGAAATTTGTAGACCCAGAGGAGGAAATTCAGAAGCATACATTTGTTGGGTGATGACTCAATACAGTCCTGAGAAACTTCCTTAGTTTTCTTCCGAGTGAAGCCACTTGATTCCACTCACCCTGGAATAAATCCTGGGTCTTCCTTTGCATCTCTTTTCCATTCTGGTCTGGAAAAGTTTCCTTTTCCTCTGGATCTCTGCATTTTTTACAGCCCTAAATAATCTGTTATACTTTGACGAAGGATTCTCTGGTGCCCCTGATTGACCATCTCACTTCCTCTTTCATGTTAGACAAAAACAATTTCCTGCTTAAGATTCTAACAATCAGCATACTCTTGACCTATTGTTGAAAATTAATCAGGAACCAAGGAATTGAGCTACTGTAGAGCACAATAAAAGCCAGGTTTGATCTGTGAAGATCTTTTTTTATGAACACCTATCAAGGACAAAGGGATTTTATGGGTGGCAAGACTATTCTTTTCAGGACTCTCACAGGTTTGAGGAATTTCTGGGTTTAAAGACATCAGTAAGAAGATCTTTTCTTTGCAGGAATTGTTGATTATGACTCGAGGCATCCCTTGGAATCATCTGTCCTGCTGTTCCTGCTGGTAGTTTTGTACCAGAAACCCTACTGCCGTGTTTGATCAATGCTCTATCTGTCTTCCTTGTTTATTCTGACTTTGTATCTTGTGAATCATTTAATCCACAGGATAGTTTTAGAGAGAACTACTCATGCTCCGATCTGCTCATGTTTCAAGTAGAAATAAAAAAATAGGAAGGCGCTGAACTTTGCAGAGATATTTTGTTTAATTTGCGTTATGTAAGGATTGTATAATCTTGTATAAGTACAGGAAGAGATGCCAATTGTCCAGGTGCCCAGGTTTTGTATGCAAAAGAAAAACGTTTGCCTTGCAGACAGGGAATGGTTGGTTCTTCACCTGATCTGATCTGGCTTCCGTTTTGGTGTCAGGGGCAAAAAGGCCACACACACCCTGGCCTTCCCTTTCCCACTGAATCTCCCTGTTCTTCTCTAGATATCCTAGATATCCAGCCCCACCCACCCATGCCCATCTCAGAGGGGTATAAATAAGTATCTGCTTCCATTCTGGGCTACACTTTGCAGGCTCCAGAGAAGATCGCAAGATGAAAACTCTGCTGCTGACCTTGGTGGTGGTGACAATCGTGTGCCTGGACTTAGGTAAGGCCACCAAACTTTGATCTTGGGTGGCAATCAAACCCAAAAGAAAGGGGCAGAGTAAGGGAGGGTATTAGAGGCAGTTGTGGTCCCTTCTTTTGGTGGGACGTTCTCACTGTTCTGGTCTGCGTAAGGAGAAAGTCTTTGGGGGAGAAGATGAGGTCTCCATTTGGAGAGAAACCCATGCCTGAGACAGGGGCTGTTCCAGGCTGGCATTCTGGGGTAGACTGCCTCTGAAAGTAGAGGTTCCTTTGTGTAGTGAGATCTGCCATGGGATTACTCCAGGGATTGAGATGAAAAATGTTTCTGCTCACCCGTCTCTGGCTTTGCTATCCTTCAGTATTTTGGATGATACGTCCAAAGGGGACCAGAGATGCCTCCTTCAAGTCAAACCTGGAGATTCCTCAACATCAACTTGAGATTGGTTGCTGCTGCTGGGATTTCTGAGACTCCTCAAACTTTCATACAACCTTGGTGGGGGTCTCCCATCCTAAGATTAACCAATGACAATCCTGCTTAGCTTCCACCAGCTAAGAGAGAGACCAGCTACTTAGGTTTCAATTATCTTTCGTTTCATGGCCTGTTTCAAAATAGGTTAGGTTTTTTTTTTAACCCCAGCTTTTATCCCAGCTATTGTGGCACAGTGGTTAAAATGCAGTATTGCAGGCTAATTCTACCTACTGCTGGCTGCCTTCAGTTCGGTAGTTCAATCCTCACCCGCTCAAGGTTGACTTGGCCTTCCATCCTTTTGAAATGGGTAAAATGAGGACCCGTATTGTTGGGGGCAAGAAGCTGACTCTGCAAACTGCTTAGGGAGGGCTGCCAAGCACTGTGAAGCGGTATAAAAGTCTAAGTGTTATAGCTATTTGTAATGACTCAAGGAAGTGAAGAAACCTAATACTCCTTCCTCCCATTTTCCCCACAGCAACAACCCTGTAAGGTAGGATGGGCAGAGAGAAGGTGAGTAGTCCAAAGTTGCTAGTTATTCTTTTATGCCTAAAGTGGGACTAGAACTCACTGTCTCCTGATGATTGGCCCAGAATCACCCTGTTTTTCATTGCCAAAGTGGGACTAGAACTCACTGTCTCCTGGTGATTGGCCCAGAGTCACCCAGATGCCTTTTATGCCTAAGGTGGGATTAGAACTCAGGTTTCCTATTTTTAGACCATTTGATCATTCTAGGGAAATTTTCACAGCTGACCTTAGTGTGAAAAGATCTATTATCTAATATGTAATAATATTACAAGATCAGAAAAATAAATAACAAAGTAATATTTATATATATTATGTCTTTCATCCAGGTTACACCAGGACATGCCTCATATCACCTTCTTCTCCCCCTCAGACTTGTCCAAAAGGGGAGGACATATGCATTGTAAAGGCTCGGTGTGATGAATGGTGTAAGTACAGTTCTTATCTTCACTAACAGTTTTTTTTCTTCTTGAATGCAAATTAGAGCTCCCAAATGCACCTGAGAACTGGAGGTCATGTAGGACCTGTCTGTGCCCTGCCTGGGTTCCCCTGAGGTCATGGCCTGTTGCCAGACACTCTAAGCAATGCAAGGAAAGGGGGGCTTGGACTGCAGTGCTCCATCTTTCTCAGCAACAGCCCAGACTGGAGGGGGAAACGTTCTTTAGAGAAAGGGGGAGGGAAATGCTGGGAGAGCTGCGGGTTTGTTCAGGAATTGAGGGAAATTGGATGAAGCCATGAAACATCCAAGAAAGGTGCCATTGCCCCTGAGTCATGTCAAAACATGGGACATTCCCGGAAATCTCTTCTTCATTCATTTACTCCTTAGTTTTGAGTAGAGGATGAAGGGGGTCTGCCTTCGTACTGGGAGGGGATGCATGAATGTGTTCAGTGTGGGTTTCCCATTTTGTTCAGCAAAAGACACAGATCTGTTCTTTGGTATTTTTTAAATAATCATTATGCTTTGTAGGTCTCAGCAGAGGACCTTTAATTGAAAGAGGATGTGCTGCTACCTGCCCTGAATTTAGATCCAATTATAGATCTCTTCTCTGTTGCACAACAGACAATTGCAACCACTAGCTCTACGAGTGGCTAAATTCCTTGAGTTTTGCTCTCATCCATCATGGACTTTACCGGCAGATGGTCAATCAACCCCCTCTCCCCTGCTGTCTTTGACACCTCAATATCTTTCCCTTTTCTCTTCTTCTAGCAGTTTCCTTCTGCTAGTTCTGTAGTTTGAGAATCGAATAAACCTCAGCATTCAATTCAAGTGTTTTGATTTTTTTAACCCCCCCCTCAAAACATCCCTTTCACAAAACCCACAGGTAGAGGGTCTTTCTCAAGGTTTCAGCAGGAAGCGATGCTGGGATGAGCAGGATTAGGTCCAATCCCTGTTGAATTGTGGCTTGGATTACCTAATGCGTAATAACCTAAGATTCAGACAGGGTAAAGAAAGAGGAGAAACCCACAACTGAGTCTTTCCTCAGTGAAACCTCAAACTTCAAAGCTTCCCTTTCTTCTCTCTGAGGGGAAGAGGAAGATGCCTTGAAACAGAGGAGGGGCAATTGGGGTGAAGGAAGGCAGGCCTCTTCTCCATCACACCCACCTGAAAGAAGAAACATCTTGATTCAACAGTTGACTCTGCAGACTCTTCTCAAGCTTTCTCAATCCTGGGTTCAAGTTTTGGTGGTTATACCTGGACATCAGGGCTTCACTGGTCCGATCTTTCCTCACTGCATTGGGTAGACCGGGGCGAAGCTTCAATGGTTTTCCTCTTTGCAGCAGGTAGACTGGGCTGAAGCTTTGGGATGGCCCAGATCTAACCCCATCACGTGCCTTGAGTTTGACATCCCTGGACTACAATGATGTGGCTCTTCCGCAAAAAACATATTGGACTAAAATACATACTTGGTTAGAATAAATGTTAAAACAATATGTAGATTTGAAACCAGAGATATTTTGGGTGGGTATATTACCAGATCAGTATGACAAAAGGAAAACATATTTAATTTTACCTACGTACTAACGGGAGCCAGAATTGTGTTTGCACAGCAATGGAAAAATGAAGAGATTCCTACACAGGAAAATGCTACTAAAAAAATAATAGAATGTGCTTAGATGGAAAGATTAACACTTAAAATAAAAGCCAAGAAGAAACAGAATACTTTTTAATATGGGACTTGTTTTACCAATGGCTAACTAACAGGGACAGAGGTTACAAACCAAAAAGATTTTAAAAATGATAATTTTTTTCGTATTGCTAACTTTTCAAGATGGATAAACTAATTGTATTATCACTTTGTGATTAATATTGATATGTTTATTATGATTATGATTTAGGTTGATTAACGTTGTATTTGTAGTTAAAACTAATTATGTCTAGACAACACGCTGTTCAGATTGATATGGAATTTTTCTATCTGTATATATAGAAGCGATATACCACTCAGACATCATCACGAAATCTCCAGAACCGTAAAGCCTACAAATTTGAAATTTGGCACGTCTGTTTCTCTTGGCTTCTCGGTGCTCACAAAGAAAGGATTTTTCAAAATGACCATCAGAGCTATTAGTATTTCTTATACAGAAATTAACACGCTCTGATGCTAAGGAGTTCTCCTCCCCCTCCCCACCTGAAAAGAACTCTGTTTTAACTTCCAGTTGCCTCACATTCCGTTACCTTAATAACACCACAGCCATTTGCACCACTCAGGTGACCCGAGGACACAGACAAACCTCCAAACTGCCTCAACAACTCTATAAAGAGATGCAAACTACACTTCCAAACAGGACGCTACTTTGGCATCAAAGGTTGCAGTATTTTTATTACCCACCATCCAGTCAAAGCTGAAGAAGCTCCTTGGATGAGAAGCAAAACATCTTCAAAGCAAAAGCAGAAAGTCCATTTCTCGCCTGAAAAAAAAAACCTGAGACAACAGTTGGAGGATTGTAATGTATTGTATTGTTTTGTGTTGTGTTGTGTTGTGTTGCAGATAACAGGTAATCAGAGTTGGAAGGGACCTTATAAGTCATCTAGTCCAACCCCCCACCCAAGCAGGAGACCTTACATCATTTCTGACAAATGGCAGTCCAATCTTTTCTTGAAAGTCTCAAGTGATGGCATTCCCACAACTTCTGAGGGCAAGCTGTTCCATTGGTTGATTGTTCTCACTGTTAGAAAGTTTCTCCTTATTTCCAGGTTAAATCTCTCTTTGTTCAGCTTCCATCCATTATTCCTTGTCTGGACTAAAGGCACCCCTGCCTTTCTGTGGCAGCCCCTCAACTATTGGAAGACTGCTATCCTGTCTCCCCTGGTCCTTCTCTTCACTAGACTAGCTATGTCCAGTTCCTGTAACTGTTCTTCCTATGTTTTAGTCTCCAGTCCCCTGTACTTTTTCTAGAGTCTCAACATATTTTTAATAATGTGGTGAACAAAACTGGATGCAGTACTCAAGGTGTGGGCTTACTAAGGCTTTAGAGTGGTATTAGTACCTCACTTGATCTCGATTGTATCCCTCTGTTAATTCAACTTCGGATTGCATTAGCTTTTTTGGCTGCTGCCGCACACTGCTGGCTCATATTTATTTATTTATTATTTATTTATTTTATTAAACTTATATACCGCCCTCTTTCCCTGAAGGACTCAGGGCAGTGTACAGCCGATAAAAATGCAACAATAATACAACATTAAAATCAATTAAAAGATCAAATATAATGGCTGAAAAGTAAAAACATATAAAAAGAAATTAAAAAGACTAAAACCAGATAAAACCAGATTAAAAACCCTAAAAGAACCCTAGGCCAGACCGGCTTAGCGAAATAAATGAGTTTTCACTGCCCGCCGGAAGGTCAGGAGATCAGGGATGGTCCTCATCTCCGGGGGTAATTCATTCCAGAGGGAAGGTGCCCCCAACGAGAAGGCTCGCAACCTCGGGGTCACCAGCTGTCCAGCTGGCGGCACCCCGAGGAGACCCATTCTATGGGAGCGTATTGGCCGGCGGGAGGCCGATGATGGCAGAAGGCAGTCCCAAGCCATGGAGCGCTTTAAAGATGGTAACTAATACCTTGAAGTGCACCCGGAGGACCATCGGAAGCCAATGCAGCTCACGTAAGAGCGGCATGACATGGGAGCCTCGAGTTGCCCCCAACACCACTCGTGCGGCCGCATTCTGCACCAGCTGGAGCCTCTGAGTGCTCTTCAAGGGGAGCCCCATGTAGAGAGCATTGGCATAGTCTAGACGGGAGATTAAGAGGGTGAAGGTGACCGTGCGAAGTGCATCCCGATCCAGAAAGGGCTGCAACTGCTGCCTCTTAGCATCCCCAAGGGGGCCAGCAGAAGGGTGCTAAGAGGCGGCAGGAGGGTGGCATGTCGAACGCAGCTGTGGCGGCACATAACGAGCCACCGCTTCCACATTGGAGGCACCAGCTCCAGCGCGGTGCTAGTCATTGGGTGAACCTGCAGGGCCGGGTGGCCCCTCAAATTTCCCCCTGCCACCTCTTAGCAATCCTCTGCCGGCCCCCTTGGGGATGCTAAGAGGTGGCAGGGGGACATTCGAGGCGCCGGCTGGACCTGCAGGTTCACCCATTGCCTAGCACTGCTCTGGAGCCAGCGCCTCCAATGCAGCAGCACATTGGGAAAAGCTGCCGCCACCGCTTTCCCAAAGTGCCGTCGCTGTCGCATTCTGTCCATCCATCCATCCATCCATCCATCAATGTTTAAAACGCCAGCCCTTCAGGCACATCGGGAAAGTAGAGCAAAGCCAGTTTGAGAGGGAGGGACGGAAGGAGGGAGGGACGGAGGAAAGGAGGGAGGGAGAGAGGGAGAGAAAGAGAGAGAGACCTGATGCATCAGATTGAATGAGGCCTAGTTTAGACTGAGGTCCTTTTCCACATTGAAACATCTTTGGCTTCTATTAAAGATTTTGTGGACGAAATATCATCAAGACTATCGGGATGCTCTCACCTTTTGTTGAGGCTTTAAACAGGAACCATTGGACCAGATCTCCACCCTAAAAATTACTTTCCCCCAATGTATTACAATGCCAATTCTGAAGAAGACAAAAACAAAATATACTGGTAAATTACAAGGAGAACATACATACAGACATTCCCTTCTAACCCTGCTAGAGCAGGTGATTGGACTAGAATAGATATCTCATCTTTCTCCTCCATCTCTCCCTTCTTCTTTATTTCTTTTTCTTTCTGTCCCTTCCTTCCATCTCCCCTTCTTTGTCTATCCCTTTTTCTTTCTTTCCCTTTTCTCTTTCTTTTCTCCCCCTGTTCGTACATCTGTCATGGGTGAGGAGGTTGCCATGCTGTAAATTGGCAAAGGAAAAATTCTAGAAATTTTTAGTGGTTGTTTGTGCACTTCCTTTCTGTAATAGGGTACGCTGCAAGCAAGGAGCAGAAATAGAATTGTTGCTGAGGTCAATACTTGAGCATGTAGGCGGTACTGCAGAATCTGGGTAATGCCAACACAGCACACAGAATGGCTGCTTCTAGGGTGTGGTGTGAGCCTGCGACAGAAGGGGGTAAGTAGAGGTTGCGTCGCAAAGTCTGAGGACTAGAGGGTTGAACGCAAAATATTCCTAAAAGGGTCGCTTGCTTCACAGGGTGGCAGCAGAGAGTCTGGAAGATGCTGTTGCTATGCCCATGTTAGGTTGCAGCTAGGCCTTTGAATTAAGTTGATCCAAAGGTGCACAATAGTTTCATAATCGCTCTTGTCGATTTTTGAGAAATTGTGGAAAAATCACATAAGAAAAAAAAAATCTTTTGTTGACTATCAGATGGGGCTAGGGCTGAAGAAAAAGGAATAAATGATTTTACTTTAAATTTCTTCTTGACCACCAGGTGGAGCTGGTAGGTTGTAGGTAATCTTGGAACATTCAAAATAAATTGAATAAATGTTCACAATAATTTCAAAGGAGTTATCATGCAAAAACGTGTTGCTGTGGGCTGCTTTAATATTCAGAAATATTACAAAGTCCAGATAATATTCCCCTGTGTAATCCAGACAGACTCCATAGAGAAAAGGGGAAGGAATTCTTCCTAGCAGCTACACGGTTTCTTTGAAAGTTGAGCACAGAGGGGGGTTAGAAAGTTCTTTATTAGTAGCATGTGAGGAACTCCAGTCCCTCCCACCATGCAAACAGTATGTAGAGAGTATAAGACACAGGGGTCTGAAGAGGTATTTTTATTACTGACTTCCGGTTGAAATTCCTGGCTGGCTAGATGCAGTCTTTGTCTTATAAGGAAAAAGGGAAAAAGGGGATAGCAGATCGCCTTCAGTTGCTAAAAACTGTAGAATCAGCCGTAGCAGTAGGGGAGAAGTCAGGCAGATGGGTAACTCTGACTCCTCCCTTTGTTTTACAAATTGAGTTTCTTCTCTCATTGAAGGGGGGGGGGGGGCTTTCCTGTAACTCAAACTGGTTTTGCAGCTTTGTTTGAGGTAAAGGGTTCGATGAGGTAGTTTAATGAGTAACTTCCTGTGGAAGAGGGATTGCCTTTTAGGATGTACCTTGATCAGTTTTAAATTGGCTGGAAAGAGTCTGTTTGAGGCTTCTTTCCTGCAAGATGAGTATGGCAAAACAGCTTCTGGTTTACATTTAAAAATACAAGCAAGATTCCTTCAAGGTTCAAACTGAAGGTTTGATGATCTTTTGGGAACTGGGTAATTACATTCCTTGTTATGCAAATAGGGTCTCTGAGATAGCCAAAGCCAAATTGAGTAGAGGAGGGGGTGGGTGGGTGGGGATAGAAACTTCTCTTTGTCTGTAGCTCGTGGGGGAATCCGATCCCTCCCACCATGTAAACAGCTTCCAAAGATGCTCACAGAGAGAGATGATGAAGCATGCAGTTTCAAGTCAACATTGCGTATTCATTCCTGGCTTCAATATCACTAGCATATCATAAATTCATTAAACTTTAATTTTTTGATGAATCAGAATATATTTTCCACTGTTCTGCCTTGCACAGAGATAGACTTATAGCTCTGCAAATGCAGATAGATAACTCAACAAAGCTTCCATAACAAAGTTCATTTATTGGTACATCAGGTATCCTCGTAACTCACATTTGTGATGAAGTTCCTCTTTCAATGACCAATCCTTTGTATATCTGCCTTGCACGTGGAAAATAGTTATCTCCTAACCCATCTTGTATCAATAGAAGAAAACGATGTTATCAGTAATGAGTGCAGGTAAGAATGGAGGGCAACCTCCTTCAACCCCTCGAGGGTCAATTTAGTGGCCAATCAGGATTACAGATGTAGCCACATGATATGAACTACGTTTCCCAGGATACCCTTGCCTACATTTCCTATGATGCATTCCCTTAAGGGGACAGCTCACAAATCCTAAGTAACTAACCCATTCCATAGACTGGCTGGGACAGCACACCCCTTCTTTCTCTCTCTCTTTCTTTTCTCTCTCTCTTTCCCTCTCTCAGGCTCACCACTTTAGATCAGGGGTCACAAACTTTGGGACCTCAGGGACCACCAAACTCATAATTTTGAATCCTGGAGACCACTAATATGAATTTTGACTGAGGGTGGCTTTCTGGTGTTGGCAGGAGAGAGAGAGAGAGAGATCCAACCTCTCTCTCTCTCACACACACACACACACACACACACAGGCAGGGGTGGGATTTAGACCCCTGATCTAAAGCTGTCAAAACTCCAAAAACAGCTCAAGTAGCTCTGGGGAGGACAGTCATAAATTAGAACACTTGCTAAACAACTGGCCATTAAGTGAGGACCACTTGTATTTGGTTTGCCAGTCACCTGGCCACGCCCACCTAGTCACATGACCAGCAAGCCACACCCACCCAGTCACATGACCAGCAAGCTACACCCTCAAATTAGGCCACTCCCACAGAAATTTGAATCCCACCCCTGGGTGGGGGGCACCAAGGATGAGTTTGTAGCACCAAGGTGGCGGTGGACCGAAAAAGTTTGAGAACCACAATGGTAACTTTCAAAGATTGCTTACAAGATGGGCAAACTTTGCCTTGTGTCAATGGTTGAAGTTCCTCATTTAAGGACAACATTTTTTTGGGGGGGGGGGCACAGGCTGTCTCTGTAAAACATTTAGAGAGGGTTGTAAAGCGGTATACGGTGGTATATAAGTGCTACTGTTATTGCTATTAGCTCACCTGCTGCCTTGGGATTTGCATCATTTGTCTATAACACAACATCTCATTCTGATTTCCTTCATACAAAACTCAGCTCATTGATAATATACCTATTATCTTGTAAGCGGTTGACAAATCAAATAAATTCTAAATTCTAAATAATGGAATTTTAGTTGGTGCAGAGATCATACAATTCTTTGCATCTCACCCTCATTTTGAGCACAACAGTAATGTTAGGTTTCTTTAAGAACCTGAACTGTATTGGTTTACCATATATGGTTGCAAGTCATAATGACTCAGCACTTTACTGGAGCCAAGATATTGATTGGCTACAAGAAGCAGGAGTCCTATATAGCAAGAAGCCAGAGAGCACATGTTTGGCTTCTATGTGATCTTTTACTTTGCCTTCTACTTGGGCTGCTACTTGGCTACTGCTGCTTCTACTCGGCAAGTATCTTCATCACTCTGCAACTATATCTCTCCACTGCTGCATGGATGTATTTAAGATGCTGTATTGCTGTTATGTCTACTGACTATGATGGTTAGTTATATATTCTATTGACTGATGAACTGTGTATGAATATTGGACTGGACTATGCTTATACTCCTGTATATAAAACCCTTTAACCTTCAACTTCTGTGCTTGTGTGACTCTATACTCACTGCTACCATTTTGCACACTACTTCTGTTTGCTGCATACTTCTTGAAGACAAGGAAAACTCTGCTATGGGCCCAGGCCCATGCAAGATATGCAAGATATCCCGGGTGCAGTGTCAAAGGTTGTTAGCGTGAACTGAGTGAGTCACTATACAGAAGGTTCATTGTGGTATATGGTTGATGTGAAAATGGCACAAGAACATATGTCCAGCTTAGCTATGATTACCCAGTTGGATGGCACCAACTATGTCACCTGGTCCACCAAGTGCAGTTTGCTCTTGAAGAGAGAAGGACTATGGAATGTTGTTGTCAATCCACTGGATATAGAAGATTTGGATACCCTGAACGACGCTGACCGAAAGAAGCTAGATAAAATTGCCAGAGACAACGAGAGAGCTTTGTGCGTTATCGGATTTACTCTTGGTGATTCACAGTTTGTGCATGTTCATGGTGTGGAATCTGCAGCCGAATGCTGGAAGACCCTCAAGAAGCTCTATGTTAGAGACAGTGTTGGTTCTCATATTAATCTAACAGGAAAGCTTTTAGAGCGCATATGCATAAAGGCGATGATATGCTTGCTCATTTGGAGTACATGAAGAGAGCTCTGCAACAATTTATTTATTTATTTATTTCATAATTTTATATACCGCCCTTCTCCCGAAGGACTCGGGGAGGTGAACAGCCAACTAAAATACATACAAACACAGATATAAATACGATTAAAAAAGAATTAAATTATAGGCTGCCCAAATAAAAATCTAAAACCCCTGATTAAAATAAATTAAAACTTTCATACCCCAACCAACTAATCTAAAACCCCTTATTTAAAATCCCATTTGAGTCAGCTCAGGCCGACCTGCTCGAAGAGCCAGGTCTTCAGGTCACGTCTGAATGCCCTCAGGTCAGTGGTTGTTCGTAGCTCCGGGGGCAGCCCGTTCCAAAGGGCGGGTGTCCCCACAGAGAAGGCCCTATTCCTCGGGGTCACCAGGCGGCACATAGAAGGCGTCAGGACCCGGAGGAGACCCTCTCTGTGGGAGCACACCGGTCGGTGGGAGACTACTGGCAGAATGCGGTCTTGTAAGTATCCTGGTCCGATGCCATGGAGCGCTTTAAAGACCAAAACCAATACTTTAAAGCGAACCCGGAAGGCCACCGGCAACCAATGCAGCTCGCGCAGGAGGGGCATCACATGGGAGCTTCATGAACAGGAGCTGATTTTCTCTGAACTTCATCAAGTCTATATTATTCTTTCATCTTTAGATGACTCTTATGATGACTATGTATCTTCACTTGAAGTGTTAGACAAGGAAGAAATGACTTTGACTAACATAACAGGTCGGAGAGAGATGGGCTAGTATGACTTTCAGGGTTACTTATTCAGGCAGGCAGAACATGGGCACTCAATTGGGTCACAGGCACCATGTTGGAATGCAGGCAAACCACAGAGCAGAGACTGTTTGGTCAACGTTTGATACAGGATGAGGGGGTGGACCTGGCAGGGGTCACCGAAA
Organism: Bungarus multicinctus; assembly: GCA_023653725.1. Lineage (NCBI taxonomy): Eukaryota > Metazoa > Chordata > Lepidosauria > Squamata > Elapidae > Bungarus > Bungarus multicinctus. The sequence goes on from CM042846.1 coordinate 95,173,984, forward strand.
CCTGGTTGGGCCCAGAGGGGGGTTTCCCCCTGATAGCGATGTGCCCACCAGGTTTCCAGGCATTTCATCGGCCGAGGGCTCAAGGTAGGGGTGGTGGAGTGGTGGTAATTATTAGGGAGGATCTATGTCCTAGGGAGGCCACTGTACCTCAGATGGCTGGCTGTGAGTCCCTCTTGGTGAAGTGGGGTCAGGGTGGGCAGATGGGTCTTTGATAACGTACCTGGCTCCCTGCTACGTGTCATCGGCCCTGCCCGGGCTCCTCGGGGTAATAGCCGAGCTGGCGGTGGAGACACCCAGAGTATTAGTTATGGGTGACTTCAACCTGCCTTCGCTTGGTGAATCCTCTGGGGCGGCCCGAGAGTTCTTGGCCTCCATGACGGCCTTGGACCTGACCCAATTAGTTTCTGGACCCACTCACATAGGGGGACACACGCTGGATCTGATTTTTGTCTCTGGACAGTGGTTGAATGATCGGTTAGGGGATATAATCGTTAAACCTTTGTCATGGTCCGATCATTCTCTCCTTAGACTGGACTTCTGTACCACCAGTCCACACCGCAGGGAGGTGAAGCCGAGGAGATGGTTCCGCCCCAGATGCCTGATGGACCCTGAACGGTTCCAGATGGAGATTGGGCCATTACCTGAAACTCTGGCTCATAACTCGGCCACAGACTTGGTAGCGCCTGGGATAGGTTGGCTGCTGAGGCTCTAGACCGAATTGTGCCTTTGCGACCTCTGACCCAGCAGAGATCTCGCTTGGCTCCATGGTTTACGGAGGAGCTGAGGGAGATGAAATGCCGGAAAAGACGTCTGGAGGGTGTCTGGAGGGCCAGTCATGCCGAGTCTGACCGAACACAGATTAGGTCCTATATTAGGACCTACCTAGTGGCGATAGAGGCGGTGAAGCATTCTCACTTCTCCGCCCTTATTGCATCGGCAGAAAATCGACCCGCTGCCCTGTTTAGAGTGACCCACTCCCTGATTGGGTCGGGAGCGAGGGATGATCTCTTGCAGGGAAGGGTGGAGGAGTTTTCACGATTTCTGCATGATAAAATAGCTCAGATTCGGGTCAGTTGAGAGGTCCCGGGGGAGGTGACCGTGGCGAGTCTTGAGACGGTTATCTGGGATGAGTTCGACCATGTGACCGCCGAGGGTATAGACAGGTTGCTGGGGCAGCTGAATGCCACCACATGTTTATTGGTTGCCCCTCCTGGTTGGTCTCTACCTCCAGAGAGGTGACGTGGAGTTGGCTCCAGGGAATTGTTAACGCTTCTTTGATGGAGGGCTCGCTGCCCACTGCCTTGAAAATGGCGGTGGTGCGACCCCTCTTCAAGAAGCCCTCCCTGGACCCAACTCTCTTGAACAACTATCATCTTGTCTCCAACCTTCCCTTCGTGGCGAAGGTTGTTGAGAGTGTGGTGGCAGGTCAGCTTCCCCAGTACCTGGATGAAGACACGTACCTGGATCCCTTCCAATCGGGCTTCAGGCCTGGACATAGTACCGAAACAGCATTGGTCGCGTTGGTTGATGATCTCTGGAGGGCCCGTAACAGGAGTTATTCCTCTGTCCTGGTCCTATTAGACCTATCAGCGGCTTTTGATACTATCGACCATAGTATCCTATTGCGGCGGTTGGGGGGGTTGGGGGTTGGGGGCATCGTGTTGCAGTGGTTCACCTCCTTCCTCTCCGATCGTCTGCAATTTGTGTTGGCGGGGGGGAAGAGATCCACCTCTAGGCCCCTCGATTGCTCAACATTTATGTGATGCCGCTGGGGGAGATCATCCGTGGCTTTGGGGTGAGATGTCATCTGTACGCTGATGATATCCAGTTGTACATCTCCACCCCATGTCCCGTTGTCTGGAGGCCGTGTGGAACTGGATGGGCGGGAACAGGCTCCGACTCAACCCTTCCAACACTGAGTGGCTGTGGTTTCCGGCGGCCCGATATAGCCAGATAGTTCCATCGCTGGCTATTGGGGGCCTTTTATCAGGTTCGCCTGATTCTCCAGATGCGGCCCTTTCTGGATCGGGATGCCTTACGTGCAGTGACTCATGCCCTGGTCACCTCCCCACTGGACTATTGTAATGCCCTCTACATGGGGCTCCCGAATGGGAGCATCCAGAGGCTTCAACTGGTACAGAATGCGGCCGCATGGGTGGTTATGGGGGCGTCAAGGTTCTTGCATGTGATGCCCCTCCTGCGCGAGCTGCATTGGTTGCCAGTGGCCTCTCGGGTGCGCTTTAAAATTTTGGTGTTAACTTTTAAAGCGCTCCATGGCAACGGACCAGGATATTTACAAGACCGCGTTCTGCCATTTTCCTCTCACCGTCCGGTGCGCTCCCACAGGGAAGGTCTCCTGCGGGTCCTGTCGACATCTATGCGCCGGCTGGTGACCCCGAGGAATAGGGCCTTCTCTGTGGGGGCGTCTGCCCTCTGGAATGGGTTGCCCCTGGAGTTACGGACAGCCACGGACCTGGGGACCTTCAGGCGTGCCTTGAAAACCTGGCTCTTTGACCAGGCCGGCTTGGGCTGATTTTAGTTTTGAGATGTTTTATTTTTTATTAAATTTTAGGGTTTTAGGGAAGGGTTTTAAATTGTTTACAGCCAGGGTTTTGGTTTAATTTAGTTTTATTTTCCCACATATTTATTGTTTTAATTGTACAGCTGTGCAATGCTCCAAGTCCTTCGGGAGAGGAGCGGTATATAAATAAATATTTATTATTATTATTATTATTATTATTATTATTATTATTATTATTATTATTATTATTATTATTATTATTATTGTTGTTGTTGTTGTTGTTGTTGTTATTGTTATTGTTATTATTATTATTATTATTATTATTATTATTATTATTATTATTATTATTATTATTATTATTATTATTATGTTAGGAGCCACAGTGAGAGGTGGTATTTGCCTGTTCTTCAAACTACTCAAAATTTGCGTAAACGTTTCGCCGAACTAGTCTGAACTGCCCAAATAACACCTCTGGACATAGATGAAGGAATAGAAGGGGAACTGATCAAATTCACAGACTGACACTAAGCTGGCAGGAATAGCCAGCACTCCAGAAGATAGGTTCAAGATCTAGATGAAGTTCAATAGACTTGAACTCTATGACCCATCTAACAAAATGAAATTCAACATTGAAAAAAAGGTTTTACAGTCAGGCAAGAAAAATTAAATGTACAGATACAGATTAGGTGAAACCTGACTCCATTGAAGTAACTGTGAGAAGGATCTTGGAATCCTAGTGGAGAATTCCCTAAACCTGAGCTAGCCATGTGCTGCAACTGCCAAAAAAACTCAACACAATCCTAAACTGCATTAACAGAGGGATAAAATCAAGATCATGTCAAGTATTAATAATGCCTCACTTAGAATATTGCATCAAGTTTTTATATTTTCCATGTTGAGACTCTGGAATGAGAAGCAACAAGAATGATCAGGAGGCTGGAAGCTAAAACATCTGAAGAAAGTTTACTGGAATTAGGTATGTCTAATTTCATGAAAAGAAGGACTAGGGGTGACATGATAGCAGTCTTCCAATATTTGATGGGCTCCAACAAAGAAGACAGTGTTAACCTATTCTCCAAAGCACCAGACAGCAGGACAAGAAATAATGGGTGAAAACTAATTAAGGAAAGAACCAACCTAGAACTTAGGAGTAATTTCTTGATACTTGGAACAATTAATCAGTGGGATGGATTGTCTTCCAAAGTTATGGGTGGTCTATTGCTGGACATTTGAAAGAAGAGATTGGATAACCATTTATCTAAAATATTACAGGGTCTCATGCTTGGGCAGAGGGTTGGAATAGAAGTCCTCCAAAATTGCCTTCCAACTATGTTATTTTATTATTGTGAAACACCTGGTGTTCCCATCCACAGATTAAATGTACAGATAGCTAATTCCTTCTTCCCCCTCAGGTTTGATGGAGCTTAAGACAAAAACTATACCTGTTAAATCAAGGCAAAATTTGAACATCTTGGACAGCAATTCTTTACAATTACCCTAGTGCCTCAAGTGAGTTTGAGATGCAGAGAATTATACGTTCTCTTGGGGGAGGGCAGGGCTGACGTTGCAACGAGATGGATGGAAGATATCGGAGATCTGAGACCGACACTGATATGGACATCCAACTGGACCTAAACTGTCCCGAAGAGATGGTGAATGAGGAGAGCACATCCTGCTGATCCCAGGGACATGCAAAGTCCCTGGTTGATCCAGGAAAAGTTTTCCAAACTGGCTGCGGCAGCAGCAGCCTTGAAACTGCTGGAAGTTTGGACAGCTCCAGAAAGGAAGAAGAAGAAAAAGAAAGTGTGTCAGCTCGGGGTGAGATTTCAAAATTACCTTTGATAAGAGAGCACCCTAAGAAGGAAAAAAAAGTTAGGTGTATTATTCACAGCATTGGCAGATTTTTAAAAAAAGGTGGGGTAGCAATTTATGATTAAAAAAAAGGATAAATGCAAAACAAGTCTATGCAGATGAATAAGGCAGAATTTTAATGATACAAATCAACTTGCATCAAAAACAATTACTACTGGTGGGGATATATGCCCACAATGACAATCAGAAGAAGTTCTATAAGAGAAGATAAGTTAAAATAATTAGTATAGATGAAGAAAATATTTGTTTAATAGGGGACTTCAATGTCATTGTAGATATTAAAAAGGATTATGTTAGCACGGAAGAGATTAGGAAGAAGAAAAAAAGAACTCTGCCAAAAACTTTCTTCTATTTAATGAAAGAGACCAACTTGGAAGACATATGGCAGAAGAGAAACCCAAATGAGAAGAAATTTACATTCTATTCTAGTCCATAAAAATCCTGGTCTAGAATCGACACGGCATGGGTGAATGGGGCAATTGAGAAAGACATTAGTGAAGTAGAAATAATTTTTTTATTTTTATTTATTTATTAAGTACTTATATACCGCCCTTCTCCCGAAGGACTCAGGGCGGTGCACAGCCGATCCTACCCCAATACATTATACAAAAATTAAAAATGAATTAAATAATTAGGCTGTTATAATTAAAAGTTTACCCTCCCCCAAACTAATTAAAAAACCCCAAATATTTAAAACCCAATTTAAAACGGGAGACAGTTAAAATCGTGTATCAGCCCAGGCCAGCCTGCTCAAAGAGCCAGGTTTTTAACACCCGTCTGAAGGCTCTCAGGTCCGTGCTGGTGCGTATCTCTGGGGGCAGACTATTCCAGAGGGCAGGGGCCCCCACAGAGAAGGCCCTATTCCTGGGGGCCGCCAGATGACACATAGAAGCCGACGGCACCCGGAGAAGGCCCTCCCTGTGGGAACGCACAGGTCTGTTGGAGATCCTGCAGGTAGCCTGGCCCAATGCCATGGATCTCTTTAAAGGTAAAAAGTAGAACCTTAAAGCGAACCCGGAAAGCCACCGGCAACCAATGCAGCTCGCGCAGGAGAGGCGTCACATGGGAGCTTCGCGACGCCCCCATAATCACCCGCGCGGCCGCATTTTGCACCAATTGGAATCTCCGGGTGCTCCCCACAGGGAGAGAGCATTACAGTAATCCAGGCGAGAGGTGACAAGGGCGTGAGTGACCGTGCGTAAGGTGTCCCGATCCAGGAAGGGCCGCAACTGGTAGATCAGGCGAACCTGATAAAAAGCCCCCCTGGAGACGGCCGCAATATGGTCTTCTAGAGACAGCCGTGCATCCAGGAGGACATCCAAATTGCGAGCCCTCCCTGTAGGGGGTAGAATCTCTCCCCCAATAGCCAGCGAAGGCGTCAACTGGCTATATCGGGCCGCCGGAAACCACAGCCACTCGGTCTTGGATGGGTTGAGTCGGAGCCTGTTCCCGCCCATCCAATTCCGCACGGCCTCCAGGCACCGGGACATAGCCTCCACAGCATCGTTGGGGTGGTCCAGAGTGGAGATGTAAAGCTGGGTGTCATCTGCATACAGATGGCACCGCACCCCAAGATCACGGATGATCTCGCCCAATGACTTCACATAAATGTTGAACAAGAGAGGGGAGAGGACCGACCCCTGAGGCACCCCACAAATAAGGGGCCTAGAGGTGGACCTCTCCCCCCCCCGCCAACACAAATTGCGAGCGGTTGGAGAGGAAGGAGGAGAACCATCGCAAGACAGTTCCCCCAATCCCCAAACCCTCCAACCGCCGCAATAAGATACTATGGTCGATAGTATCAAAAGCCGCCGAGAGGTCTAACAGGACCAGGACAGAGGAAAACCCCCTGTCACGGGCCCTCCAGAGATCATCAACCAACGCGACCAATGCTGTTTCGGTACTATGCCCGGGCCTGAAGCCTGATTGAAATGGATCAAGGTAAGCCACTTCCTCCAGGTACTGAGGGAGCTGACGTGCCACCACACTCTCAACAACCTTCCCTAGGAAAGGAAGGTTGGAGACTGGACGATAATTATTTAAAACAGCCGGGTCCAGGGTAGGCTTATTGAGGAGGGGCCGCACCACCGCCATTTTCAGGGCACTAGGGAGTGACCCCTCTCTCAACGAAGCGTTGATAATCCCCTGGAGCTAGACTCGTGTCACCTCCCTGGTGGTCGAAACCAACAAGGAGGGACACGGGTCCAACAAACATGTGATGGCATTCAGCCCCCCCAGCAACCTGTCCACACCCTTGGCGGTCACAGGGTCAAACTCTTCCCAGATAATATTCTCAGGACCTGCTCCGGACACCTCCCCCGGGACCACCCAATTGGAGTCCAGCCCGTCCCGAATCTGAGTGATTTTGTCATGCAGGAATCGGGAAAACTCTTCCGCCCTACCCTGCAAGAGGTCATCCCGCGCTCTTGGCTCAAGCAGGGAGCGGGTCACTCTAAACAGGGCGGCAGGCCGATTTTCTGCCGACGCAATAAGGGCGGAGAAATGCGAACGCTTCGCCTCCTCTATCGCCACAAGGTAGATCTTGATGTAAGACCTCACCTGTGTTCGGTCAGACTCAGTGCGGCTAGCGCTCCAAACACTCTCTAGACGTTTTTTCTGGCATTTCATCTCCCGTAGCTCCTCCGTAAACCACGGAGCCAAGTGGGATCTGTGCCGAGTCAGAGGTCGCAGAGGCGCAACTTGGTCCAGAGCCCCGGCAGCCAACCTATCCCAGGTGGCCACCAGGTCTCCAGGCGAGTTGTGAGCCAGAGTCTCGGGAAATGGCCCAAGCTCCCTCTGGAACCGCTCAGGGTCCACCATCTACATGACTCCGCCTCCCTGCGGTGGGGGGTGGCGGTACAGAAGTCCAGTCTAAGAAGAGAATGGTCTGTCCATGACAAGGGTTTGATGACTTCGCACAGTCACCTCCGCCCTCGTCATCTCCCGCTTGGACTATTGCAATGCTCTCTACATGGGGCTCCCCTTGAAGAGTGTCCGGAGGCTGCAGTTGGTCCAGAATGCGGCCGCGCGGGTGATCTTGGGAGCCCCTCGGAGCTCCCATGTAACACCGCTTCTCCGCAGGCTGCTCTGGCTTCCTGTGGCCTTCCGGATCCGATTCAAGGTGGTACTGACTGTATTTAAGGTGCTCCATGGCTCGGGACCTGGGTACTTACGGGACCGCCTGCTGCCATCAACAGCCTCCCGCCGCCCAGTACGCTCACACAGGGCTGCCCTCCTTGGGGTGCCCCACCTGATCGTTGCTGGCTGGCGGCCACAAGGGTGCGGGCTTTCTCTGTGGGGGCCCCCTCCCTGTGGAATGATCTGCCCCCGGAGATACGGGCCATTATTGACATCCAGACCTTCCGGCGCGCAGTCAAGACCTTATTCTTCCAACAGGCCGACCTGGCCCAGTAAATGGTTTATGGGATTTTAATTTAATTCGGTTTTTAAATTTTTAAATTTTAACTTTTTAATTTAATCTTGGAATTTTAAATTTTGTAATTCTATAACTGAAGGGATTCGGCCGGATTCTTGTATTTAATTTGTTTTTAAATTGTATATATTCCATTTTTAGTAGGCTGTACACCGCCCCGAGTCCCTTTTTGGGAGAGGGGGCAGTATAGAAGTTTAAATAAATAAATAAATAAATAAATCCCCAAAATTACAGTCATTCAACCACTGACCGGAGAAAAAAATAAGGTCTAGCGTATGTCCTCCTATATGAGTAGGGGCAGAAACTAATTGGGTCAGGTCCATGGCCGTCATGGAAGCCCGGGCTACCCCAGAGGTTTCACCGAGCGATGGCAGGTTGAAGTCCCCCATGACTAAAAGCCTAGGGGTCTCAACCGCCAGCCCGGCTATCACCTCGAGGAGTCCGGGCAGGGCCAATGACACGTGGCAGGGAGCCAGGTACGCCATCAAAAGGCCCATCTGAACCCCTTGTCCCCACTTCACAAAGAGAGACTCACAACCAGCCGTCTGAGGGACAGTGGCCTCCCTAGGACGAAGGACCTCTTTAATAAGCACCGCTTCTCTGAGACCTAGGCTGATGAAATGCTAAGAAACCTGGTGGGCACATCTCTCTCAGAGGGACACCACTCTCTGGGCCCAACCAGGTTTCGGTAACACCTACCAGGTCCATGCCCTCCTCCTGAACCAGATCACAGATCAGGGGGGCTTTGTTGACAATGGACCTGGCATTGCATAACATCAGCCGGGTACTCAGGGCCCGAGGCTCTGGACAACCAGGTCTGCAGGATGGGTAAGGAGGGTCGGAGCGCGCTACCGCTTGGAGATATCGACAGCGCAATTCCCTAACCTGATATGGCCCTCTACCCCTGCCATATCTGCCCCTCCCACTAACCGTGCCAATAAAACTGGCCCCCAGCATCCCACCCTCTGTCCGCCCCCCCAACACACATCCCCCCGAGCCCCCCCAGACGTGCGTGCTGGCCTGGCTGCCCCGAGATCCTCGCAGGTTGTCCCCCAAACCCGGTTCGGATTTCCCCAATCCCTTTAAAAAACCCAGTAAAAAATTAAAAACCCCGGGCTTCCCGCGCTTCCTCCGGCCACACCATCTCTCGGGATCCCAGGATCCGTCATTGAGATATGTCCTGGAGAGCCTTGAAGGCCACTTAAGGGAGAGGGGGACATCCCTTAAGGCCCAAAGCTCTCTCCTAGAGTACCTCAGAGGCCAAAATAAAAATGTCCCGGCAGTCCGGCGATGCCCTCCACAGCTTTTGATGTTCTCCAGCGGCGCTTGATGGACTCCGGCTGCCTCGGGGTCCACGGCCCCTCCCCCCAGTCCATCCACCTCTACCACCGGTGGAGACCCCGGGGGGAGGAAAGTCACAGACGGAGCCGCCGATCCCCCCCCCCTCCTGGCCCATCCACCTCTGCCACCTGTGGGGGCCCAAGGGGAAAGGGGGCATCGTCTGCAGCTCCGCCAGCCATCCAGGAGCACCGCCGCCCGACGTCGCACACCACCGTCCAACATCCGAGGCCATCGAGGCTGCCGCTCCATTGCCATCGTGCCATTGAGCCATTGCTCCGAGGCCGCCGCGCCAACGCTGAGGCCGCCGAGGCCGCTCCGAGGCTGCCGCTCCAACACCATCGCATTCCGAGGCCGCCGAGGTCACCGCGCCAATGCCGAGGCCGCCGAGGCCGCTCCGAGGCCGCTCCTAGGCCGCCGCGGCAATGCTGAGGCCGCCGAGGCTGCTCCGAGGCCCCCAGGGCCGCTCCGTGCCAGCGCCGTCACTCCCGAGACACCGAGGCCACCGCGCCAACACTGAGGCCGCCGGGGCCGCTCCGTGCCAGCGTTGTCACTCCCGAGGTCATCACTCCCAAGGCCGCCGAGGCCGCTCTGAGGCCACTGCGCCAATGCCGAGGCCGCCGAGGCCGCTCCGAGGCTGCCGGGGCCGCCGCGCCAACGCCGTCGCTCCCGCCGGACCCATGGCCCCGGCAAGCCCCCAACCAACTCCTGTTGTAGCCCGCTGGTCTCCCCTGGTCCTCCCCCACCTCTGCCACTGGCGAGGGGACCCAGGGGGCATGGGGGCTCGCGCCGCAGACCACCCAGGCCGGAGGAACCTCCGATGAAAGCGCCCATCTGCCATCTTGGAAGCTCCCAATAATGCCCAATATATAGGCCAACCATAGCCCGGTGAAAATTACATGGAGAGGACAAAACAAAAGGAAAAGGATATGGATGCTAAACTCACAAATAACAAAAGAAAAAGAATATACTCAAAGAATCAAGGATGAATTAGAGATGTTTTTAAGGTTAATTTAAAACAATACACTAAGTTACAAAATCTATGGGACACCACAAAGGCTTTTGTGAGGGGTATATCAATAGCTTATATAGCTAATTAAAACAAAGAAAAATGGAAGAAACAGAATGAGTTACAAGAAAAGATTTAAAAAATTGAACATGAACTCCAAAAAGATCCAAAAAATATGGAAGCTAAGAAAGAAATAGGGATGACATAAATTAAATATGATAGCTACAGAGTAAAGTACACGTAATTTAAAAACTGTTAAACATAATTGTTTTGAATCAGCAAATAAGTCAGGCAGGTAGTTGTCTCATAAATTAAAGATATAGAAAGAAAAAAGACTAATCTAGCAATATAAGGATGAGGAAGGGAAAGTATACCATCAGATGGAGAAGAAAAAGAAAATTGTGCAAAGGTATTTTGATGAGCTTTATAAGCAAGAATAAGTTATGGAAGAAAACATTAGACATTATTTGGAGGGAAACAGTCTGAGACCAATCTCTGAAGAAAAAAGGGAAATACTCAATAAAGAAATAACATCGGTAGAGCTACAAAAGGAGATACAAAAACAAAAAAACAACAGAACACCAGGTCTGGATGGTTTACCCGGTGAATTATATAAAAACCTATCTGAAATATTCGAACCAATACTATTAGAACTATATAATGAGGCATTAACGCAAGCTAGACTCCCGAGGTCCTAGTCCGAGGCACACATCTCTTCAATCTCAAAAGATGGCACCAATCAATAACTAATCTGAAACTATAGGCCTATCTTGTTGCTAAATACGGATTACAAGATATTTACGACAATCTTGGGAGAAAGAATGAAACCGATTTTGTGTGAAATTGTACATATAGACCAGAACGGTTTCCTGCCAAACAGACAAATCAAAAACAATATTAGAATGCTACTAAATTCGATTGAATAATATGAAGCACACCCAGAAAAACAGGCAGCTTTAATTTTCCTAAATGCACAAAAGGCATTTGATAATCTTAATTGGCAATTCATCTTATATCAAATTAAAAAACTGAATTTTGGACCAACCTAGAAATGACATTACAAGAAATGTACTCAAATCAAAAAGCGAGTGTATTACTAAATACAGACTGCACAGAAGATTTTGAAATTGCAAAAGGAGTGAGACAAGGGTGTCCACTATCATCTCTACTATTAATTTTGTCTTTAGAAGTGCTGCAAGCCGCAACCAGACAAAACCCAGAGATTCAAGGGATCAAAATTAGAAACGAGGAATATAAAGTTCAGGCATTTGCTGATGATTTGGCATTTATAGTGGAAGACCCAATGAATACGGGACCAATATTATTGCAACAAATAGAAAAATTTGGGGAAGTGGCAGGATTCAAAATAAATAAAAATAAAACTAAGATGATAGTCAAAAACTGTACAACAGAGCAGAAAACAGAACTAGAAAACATAATGGGACTGCAGATAGAAAAGAAGGTAAAATACCTGGGAATTTGGTTATCACCCAGATGTTCATCATTAAAAGGAACATTATGTTAAATTGGTTAAACAAATTAGGAAAGAATTGGAATTATGGGCGAAATTGAAAATGTCTTTATTAGGAAGAATAGCCGCACTGAAAATGAATACCAAAATTTATTTACCTATTCCAAATGATCCCAATCAAACTAGGGAAACCCTTCTTTACAGAACTAAACAAAATGACGTCTAAGTTTGTCTGGTTGGGCAAGAGGCCACGTATCAAAATGAAACTACTACAAGATAATAGGAGCAGAGGCGGTCTTGGACTGCCAGAGTGGGAGCTCTACTATCAAGCAGTGGTGCTGAACTAGGTCAAAGATTGGGTCAAATTAAGAGATGAGAATTTAACACTAGAAGGATTTCTGTGGGAAAACAAAAATAAAATACATACCTATTTTAACCAACATTTAATAAGGGATTCATTGATTACAACATGGAAGAAAATCAAAAGTAAACATTATATGGAAATACCATGATGGCTGTCAACCATGGAGGCCATAATACATCCAAATAGATTAGACTTAAAGAAAATGGTAAACTATTAGGAATTATTAGTCAAGAAAAGTTAAAATCAAATCAAGAATTAAAGGAAAATGGAATTATAATTGATTGTTGGCCATATTTGAAAATCCAACATAAATACAAAAAAGATTTGAAAGATTTTGGCTTTGACAAAGGGCAAAACCAATTTAGATAAAATCTTAATGGGACCGGAACAAAAATTTATAACCAAACTATATAAATATTTATTAGAGTTTAAAATGGAAGAGGAAACAATGAAAGGTACAATGATTGCATGGGAGCAGAACTTTGGTTATAATATAGAATTAGAGGAATGGGAGAAAAAATGGACCGTAAATTATAAGCTAACTATATCCTTAGCATACAAAGAAAATCTGTACAAAATGTTTTACAGATGGTTTTTAGCCCCAACAAGATTAGCAAAAATTTACCCCAACACAAGCCCCAAATGTTGGAAATGTAAAGTTGATGGTACATTTTACCCCATGTGGTGGTTATGCCCCGAGACCAGGACATTCTGGATCCAAATTAAAAACTGGCTACAAGAGATTACTGGTTACCAGATTGAGCTCAGACCGGAAACTTTTCTCCTAGGAATCATCAAAGATCGAATACCAAAAGAAGTAAATATTTACTGCTGCACATTACAACAGCCTCCAGAATAGCCTTTGCACAAGGATGGAAAACTCCCAATGTCCCTAATGAAGAATTAATAATACATAAAGTAATGGAAAGTACTGAAATGAATATGTTAACGTTGAAATTGAAGGAAAGATATGACTCTGAATTTTTCTTAATTTGGAATAAATGGTGTGAATGGTTAAACAAACAGAACTAAGAAATAAGGCAGAAAATCTAACTGTAAGAATCCTTAAGAGAGTAAAACATAAATCTGTAAATTATACAAGAATATAAGACTAATAATTATAGTTAAAGTTATTATCCAATATTAGACAAATGTAATACAATGTGTTAAGATAAGGAGATAGTACAGATAGATACTATGAGAAACTATACAATCAAGAAAATGTGGAAGAAGAAAAAGTTAAAAAATACTTGCAAGGAGCGAAGTTACCCCAAATACTTGAGGGCATTAAAACAATGCTTGAAGGGAAATTAACAATGATGGAATTGACAGAGGCACTAAACAGACAAAATATACTGGAAAGGCGCCAGACCCAGATGGGCTACCAGCAGAATTTTATAAAATTTTACAAGAATATCTAAGCATTCAAATGCTTGAGATGATGAACGAGTTTTTGTCAAAAACTAAAATAACTAATTGATGGTCAGAGGCTTATATTACTCTTATATATTATATATAAGGGCCTTGGTGGTGCAGGCTGTTAATCATCTAGCACTTAGCTCAATTGCCTGCAATTAGTGCCGGTTCAAATCCCACCAGGCTCAAGGTTGACTCAGCCTTCCATCCTCTCGGGGTAGGTAAATTGAGGACCCAAGATTGTTGGGGGCAATAAGCTGACTTTGGGGGGGAGGGGGGGGGGCAAAAAAAGCCCTAGTAATAAGCAGGCATATACAATGGAATGAAGGCTATTGCCGAGCACTCAGCATGGTGCTCTAAAGCCTGTAAGCTGCGCTGAGTTTCCAGAGAAAGGCAGCATATAAATGTAAATAAAATGAATAAATGTAAATAAAATAAATAAATAAACACCAAAAAAAGAGACTGACCTACAATAAATTAAAAATTATAGCCCTATTTCCTTGCTAAATGCAGATGATAAAATATTTGCATCAATATTGGCAGAAAGACTTAAAAGATACTTAAATAATTTTATACATACCGATCAAAATGGATTTCTGCCCAAGTGGCAAATTAAGGACAATATGAGAATAATCCTAAATACATTGGAATTTTGTGAAACACACTAAGAGAAACAAAAGGCCTTGATATTTCTAGAGGCACAAAAATCTTTTGACAATATAGATTGGTAGTTTATGATATTACAAATGAGACAGATGGGTTTTGGAGAAAGATTTATTTAAACAATTGAGGTAATATATCATGAGCAATCTGCCAGAGTAATGGTGAATGGAGATTTGACAGATAATTATTATCTGTCAAATGTTATTTGTCAGTTATGCCCAGTATTTCCTAGTCGAACCACAGACAACTACAATGATCTAATACATATTGATTTTACAGAAGACAATGTTGAAAAAGCACTACGCAATCTTAAACCATCTCTATCTATTGGACCAGACGGAATATGTGCACACTTCTTTAAAAAGCTATCCATTGCCATAGCAGAACCTCTAAGCACAATCTTTGAAAAATCTTTCAATACCAGCTCCTTGCCTAAACTATGGTCACAAGATGGTCATCCCCATCTTCAAAAAGAGAGAGCCCAGCCTAGTTGAAAATTACAGACCAGGCTCTTTATGCTGCATCACCTGTAAAGTCATGGAATCAATTATTAACCAATCCATCATCCTCCACTTAGAAACAAACAACCTACTCTCTAATAAACAATTTGATTTTAGGAAAAAACTATCATGTAATCTGCAACTCTTACATTGCAAAAACATATGAACTACACAACTCGATCAAGGCAAAGCAATAGACACAATCTACATAGACTTCTGTAAAGCCTTTGATTCAGTGGTACACAACAAACTACTCCTAAAACTTAAATCTTATGGTATCTCTAGACACCTGCATAACTGGATAGAAGCATTCCTGTCAAACAGACAACAAATGGTCAAAATTGGGAACATCCCATCAAATTCTGTACCTGTCAACAGGACCTGTATACTGCACGAGTCAAAAAGAGGGCTTTGAAAATATTAACAGACCCCTCACATCCCAGACATAAACTGTTTCAACTCCTACCCTCAAAACGATGATATAGAGCACTTCACACAGAACCAGTAGACACAAGAACAGTTTTTTCCTGAAAGCCATCACTCTGCTAAACAAATAATTCCCCCATCACTGTTCAACTATTTACAAAGTCTGCACTACTATTACTGCTAATCTTCTCATCACTCCTTATCACCCATCCCCTCCCAGTTGTGATTATAGGACTGTAACTTTGTCCTTTGTATCCTTACGATTTATACTGACTGTTTCCTTGTATAATTTGATTGTTGATTGTATCCTATGACTATCACTAAGTGTTGTACGTTATGATTCTTGATTCTCAATGAATGTGTCTTTTCTTTATGTATACTGAGAGTATTTACACCAAGACATATTCCTTGTGCATCCAATCACACTTGACCAATAAAGTATTCTATTCTATTCTAAAACACATGGTTATTTTAGAAGACATTATATTCGAGATACATTCTTGACAGTATGGGAGAAAATAAGAAAGCAACATTACATGAAAATGCCAGTCTTCAAATACCAGTGGTTATCAGCCACTGAAGCTTTTGCTGATCCAGTTGTTTTTAAAGTGAAACATATAGTTAGATATGTTCACCCGAATCTTCAATAGATCACTAGAGATGTGCTATGTTCCTTCCTGCTTGAAACGTTCTACCATCATCCCAATGCCAAAGAAGCCATCCATCAAGGAATTGAATGACTACAGACCAGTTGCTCTAACATCTGTAGTTATGAAAATCTTTGAAAGGCTTGTGCTATCCCACCTGAAAACCTTCAGGGATCCGCTGTTAGATCCCATGCAGTTTGCATACCGAGCAAATAGATCGACAGATGCTGCTGCTAACATGGCTCTGCACTACATCCTACAACACCTCGAATCTCCAACTACCTATACAATGGTCCTCTTTGTAGACTTCAGTTCAGCATTCAATACCATCATTCCAGACACTCTTCTAAGTAAACTAAACCAACTAGCAGTACCTGAACACGCTTGTAAGTGGATCATAAGCTTCCTAACAGACAGGAATCAGCAGGTGAATCTAGGCGAAACCATATCCAATATCTATACAATCAGCACAGGGGCCCCACAAGGCTGTGTGCTATCTCTACTTCTCTTCTCCCTATATACCAATGACTGTATCTCAAACGATCCATCTGTTAAAATATTGAACTTTGCTGATGACACAACAGTCATTGGTCTCATTCGAGACAATGAGGAATCTGCATACAGAGACGAGGTTATACAACTTGCCACGTGGTGTAACCGGAACAATCTGGGACTGAACACACTCAAAACCATAGAAATGGTGGTAGACTTTAGAAGAAACCCTCCCATACTACCAGCTCTTACAGTACTAGACAACACAGTTTCAACAGTAGAGACCTTCAAATTTCTAGGTTCTACTATATCACATGACCTAAAATGGACACCTAACATCAAAAACGTCATCAAAAAAGCACAACAAAGAATGTTCTTTCTGCGCCAACTCAGAAAGCTTAAAGTGCCCAAGGAGCTGCTGATCCAATTCTACAGAGGAATTATTGAGTCTATCATCTGCACCTCTATAACTGTCTGGTTTGGTTCTGCAACCCAACAGGACAGACACAGACTTCAGAGGATAATTAGGGCTGCAGGACAAACAATTACTACCCACCTGGCTTCCATTGAGGACCTGTATACTGCACGAGTCAAAAAGAGGGCTGTGAAAATATTTACAGACCCCTCACGTCCTGGACACAAACTGTTTCGACTCCTACCCTCAAAACGACGCTATAGAGCACTGCATACCAGAACAACTAGACACAAGAACAGTTTTTTCCCAAAAGCCATCATTCTGCTAAACAAATAATTCCCTCAACACTATTCAACTATTTACAAAATGTACACTAATATTACTGTTAATCTTCTCATCACTCCTTACCACCCATCCCCTCCCACTTGTGACTGTAACTTTGTTGCTTGTATCCTGTTTCCTAGTATGATTTGATGTTGATTGTACCCTATGACTATCATTAAGTGTTGTACATTATGATTCTTAATGAACATTCGTTAACATTCTTAACGAATGTTCCTTCTTTATGTATACTGAGAGTATTTACACCAAGACAAATTCCTTGTATGTCCAATCACACTTGGTCAATAAAGTATTCTATTCTATTCTATTCTATTCTATTCTATATGGAGAAATATTAAATGAAAAGTGCACTCAGAACGAAAAAGAATTAGAGGGGCAAGAAATAGAGATGAATTAGTATGCATATGTGCAAATACATTCTAGATATGTTAAAAATAGTAAAACAGAATGGTTTTATAATGAACTTGCTGAATTGGATGAAATTTTAACAGATCCTGATGAGAGATTAATCAAAAAAATTGTATGGTTATTTACTTGGAGTGAAACTGGTAGAAGAACAAGTTAAAGAAACAATGATTTTTGTGGGAAGAACTTTGGATCTAGAAAAATGGCAGAAATTATGGACTCAAAATTATAAAATAACAATGTCAACAGCATATAAAGAGAATTTTTTTGTATAAGATGTGTTACATGTGGCATTTACCCCCAGCAATAGCAAGGATGTTCAAAATAAATTGGAAAATGTTGAAAATGTCATAAGATCCCCGGAACGTACTATCATATATGGTTTTCATGTGTGGAAGGCAAAAGATATTGGACTAAAATTCATACGTGGTTGGAAAAAACGACAAAACAGCACATAGATTTGAAACCTGAGATATTTTGTTGGGTAACTTCCCTGAAGGATATAGTAAAGAATTGACATATTTGATTGTTAATATTTTGAGAGCAGCTAAAATAGTATTTGCACAAAACTGGAAAAATGAAAAAGCTCCAATAGAGGAGAAAGTGATAAAGAAAATAATGGAATGTGCAGAAATGAATAGATTGACATTTGCTATTAGAGAGCAAGAAGAAAAAGAATATTATAAAATATGGGATTTATTTTATTCATGGTTAGACAAGAAAAAAGAGAAATACAATATAACATAAAAGAAATATAACATAATAGTTATGATAAAATAATATGTTTTAAGTGATTACTACAATGTGATTGATTACATGGAAATGAATTATATTATAAATTAGGCTTTATAAGAGTTGAATTCTACTCGAAAAAATGAGATGAATTGGCAATAACAGTCTGATAAGGATTTGATAATAATATGATACTAAATGGATAGTAGCTATATATGATAGGAATTGTAACTTAAAATAGGATAGACATGGGTACTTACGGGACCGCCTACTGCCGTCATCGACCTCCCATCGCCCAGTGTGCTCCCATAGGGCGGGCCTCCTCAGGGTGCTGCCGGCTGGATGGCTGGTGATCCCGAGGGTGTGGGCCTTCTCCTTGGGGGCACCCTCCCTCTGGAATAAATTGCCCCCGGAGATGAGGACCATCGCTGACCTTTTGGCCTTCCGGCGCACGTTGAAAACATACCTATTTCATCAAGCCGGTTTGGCCTAGGTTTTTATAGGGTTTTAAATTGGTTTTAATTGGTTTCAGTCTTTTATATCCTCGACTGAGTTTTTATCTTTTAGCCACCTTATTTAATCTTTTTAAATTGTTTTTTAAATATTGTATTTGCATTGTGTTTTAACTTTGGCTGTTAAAACGAGTCCCGAGTCCCTGCAGGGAGAGAGGTGGTATATAAAACTAATAAATAAATAAATAAATAAATAAATAAATAAATGAATAAATAAATAAATAAATGACTGTTGATATTTGCACAAGAGTTATGTACCAGCCGACTCACTGTACAATGGAAAGAACATTTTTTTTAATGTTGTATGTTTAATGTTTGTTTATGTTTGTTGTTTAAAATAAAAATTAAAAAAATAAATTACATGTTCTTTCCATCAACTAAAATTCCATTAAATCCCCCAAATTCCTTGTGTGTCCAATCACACTTGGCCAATTAAAAAAATATGTAATTCTAATTCATAAAAATAATCTAATTCACATATACACTGATCATGGGTATTTTAATACTTCAAGTTGACTGAAGTGTACAGATAGTTAAATTCCTTCTTTTCCCTCAGCTTTGATGGATCCTAAGACCTCAGTTTAAAATTAATCTTGTTGGACTTTCAAAGTCAAAAGAGCTTAAGAGAGATGTTTACCTATCTTTGCTCTTGCAAAACAAACATCATGCACTATGCAAAATTATTCTACTGTACACATTGTCTTTCTTAACGAATCTACTGGAATAAGTGATGAACAGAGACGTGGCATTCATTCATTTGACTCCTGCTAAAAAAATGGCACAGTTCCAATACAACCATGAATGTGTTCCTGATAGTACATTCTGCCACTAACCAACTAGATATTTTTAATTTTTTTTAAGGTTGGGATACAGGGTAATGCTTCACAAACTGAAAATCCCCTGAAAATCTTCTGGCTCATTTTAGTCATCATTTGATGGTACACCAGTGGAGTCCATCTCAGACAATTGCAATGTTTAAGAACAAAACATTGTGGGATGTTCCCTGATACCAATAGATGACTTCTCTAGGGCTCGCTGCCTTAGAAGAGTGAGGAAAATTCTCAGGGATGACTCACATCCCGATCAGCCCCTCTTCATTCTCCAACCATCACGTACAAGATAGAGAAGCATAGCCAGCTGCAACAACAGGCTGAAGAACTTCTGAACAGAAGATAACTTCATGTCAACATAGCATGACTGACTTGCAGGGCCAGCACATTATGCAACAAGGTCACATGGTGTAATAAGATTGGGACTGGGTTAGGGACTTCTGTCCTCACTGTGAGTTCTGTTGGGGGGGTTCACAAAGGGAGGCTCAGCCAATCTCATTGTACACATGTTGTACTCTGACAATAAACTTAATATAAAAGATAGTATATTTTTTTGGCCAAGTGGGATTGGACACACAAGGAAGTTCTCTTGGTGTAAATCCTCTCAGTATACATAAAAGAAAAGATACATTCATCTCATCAGGAGTCGAGAATCATAAGGTATGACACTTAATAAGATACTTTGAGGATTTAAATATAATAATTTTGAAATATATTTGGCAGGGAAAGAAGGCAAGAATTAAATTAAAACTGTTACAGGATGCTAGAATAAGAGGAGGCTTTGGGCTACCCAATAGGGAATTATATTACCAGGCAGTAACATTGATGTGGGTGAAAGAATGGATTGTATTAAGAAATACTAGATTGTTGACATTGGAAGGTCATGATTTGTTATTGGGATGGCATGCTTTCTTATGGTATAAGGGAAGTTTTAAAGAAACGATGAATCTGCATACAGACAAGAGGTTATACGACTTGCCTCATGGTGTAACTGGAACAGTCTGGAACAGAACACACTCAAAACCGTAGAAATGGTGGTAGACTTTAGAAGAAAACCTCCCATACTACCACCTCTTACAATACTAGACAACACAGTATCAACAGTAGAGACCTTCAAATTTCTAGATTCTACTATATCACATGACCTAAAATGAACACCTAACATCAAAAACATCATCAAAAAAGCACAACAAAGAATGTTCTTTCTGCGCCAACTCAAAAAGCTCAAAGTTCCCAAGGAGCTGCTGATCCAGTTCTACAGAGGAATTATTGAGTCTATCATCTGCACCTCTATAACTGTCTGGTTTACTTCTGCAATCCCACAGGACAGATACAGACTTCAGAGGATAATTAGGTCTGTAGAAATAACAATTACTACCCACCTGCCTTCAATCGAGGACCTGTATACTGCACGAGTCAAAAAGAGGGCTGTGAAAATATTAACAGACCCCTCACATCCCAGACATAAACTGTTTCAACTCCTACCCTCAAAACGATGATATAGAGCACTTCACACCAGAACCAGTAGACACAAGAACAGTTTTTTCCTGAAAGCCATCACTCTGCTAAACAAATAATTTCCTCAACACTGTTCAACTATTTACAAAGTCTGCATTACTATTACTGCTAATCTTCTCATCACTCCTTATCACCCATCCCCTCCCAGTTGTGATTATAGGACTGTAACTTTGTCCTTTGTATCCTTACGATTTATACTGACTGTTTCCTTGTATAATTTGATTGTTGATTGTATCCTATGACTATCACTAAGTGTTGTACGTTATGATTCTTGATTCTCAATGAATGTATCTTTTCTTTATGTATACTGAGAGTATTTACACCAAGACATATTCCTTGTGCATCCAATCACACTTGACCAATAAAGTATTCTATTCTATTCTAAAACACATGGTTATTTTAGAAGACATTATATTCGAGATACATTCTTGACAGTATGGGAGAAAATAAGAAAGCAACATTACATGAAAATGCCAGTCTTCAAATACCAGTGGTTATCAGCCACTGAAGCTTTTGCTGATCCAGTTGTTTTTAAAGTGAAACATATAGTTAGATATGTTCACCCGAATCTTCAATAGATCACTAGAGATGTGCTATGTTCCTTCCTGCTTCAAACGTTCTACCATCATCCCAATGCCAAAGAAGCCATCCATCAAGGAATTGAATGACTACAGACCAGTTGCTCTAACATCTGTAGTTATGAAAATCTTTGAAAGGCTTGTGCTATCCCACCTGAAAACCTTCAGGGATCCGCTGTTAGATCCCATGCAGTTTGCATACCGAGCAAATAGATCGACAGATGCTGCTGCTAACATGGCTCTGCACTACATCCTACAACACCTCGAATCTCCAACTACCTATACAATGGTCCTCTTTGTAGACTTCAGTTCAGCATTCAATACCATCATTCCAGACACTCTTCTAAGTAAACTAAACCAACTAGCAGTACCTGAACACGCTTGTAAGTGGATCATAAGCTTCCTAACAGACAGGAATCAGCAGGTGAAGCTAGGCGAAACCATATCCAATATCTGTACAATCAGCACAGGGGCCCCACAAGGCTGTGTGCTATCTCTACTTCTCTTCTCCCTATATACCAATGACTGCATCTCAAACGATCCATCTGTTAAAATATTGAACTTTGCTGATGACACAACAGTCATTGGTCTCATTCGAGACAATGAGGAATCTGCATACAGAGACGAGGTTATACAACTTGCCACGTGGTGTAACCGGAACAATCTGGGACTGAACACACTCAAAACCATGGAAATGGTGGTAGACTTTAGAAGAAACCCTCCCATACTACCAGCTCTTACAGTACTAGACAACACAGTTTCAACAGTAGAGACTTTCAAATTTCTAGGTTCTACTATATCACATGACCTAAAATGGACACCTAACATCAAAAACGTCATCAAAACAAAGAATGTTCTTTCTGCGCCAACTCAGAAAGCTCAAAGTGCCCAAGGAGCTGCTGATCCAGTTCTACAGAGGAATTATTGAGTCTATCATCTGCACCTCTATAACTGTCTGGTTTGGTTCTGCAACCCAACAGAACAGACACAGACTTCAGAGGATAATTAGGGCTGCAGAACAAACAATTACTACCCACCTGGCTTCCATTGAGGACCTGTATACTGCACGAGTCAAAAAGAGGGCTGTGAAAATATTTACAGACCCCTCACATCCAGGACACAAACTGTTTCAACTCCTACCCTCAAAACGATGCTATAGAGCACTGCATACCAGAACAACTAGACACAAGAACAGTTTTTTCCCAAAAGCCATTATTCTGCTAAACAAATAATTCCCTCAACACTATTCAACTATTTACAAAATGTACACTACTATTACTGTTAATCTTAAAGACTGATCTTGGAGAGTTTTTCTCCAGCCTAAGGTAACCTGGATATTGGGGCAAAGTCTTTCTTAACGAATCTACTGGAATAAGTGATGAACAGAGACGTGGCATTCATTCATTTGGCTCCTGCTAAAAAAAAGGCACAGTCCCAATACGAACACGAATGTGTTTCTGATAGTAGATTTTGCCACTAACCAGCTAGATATTTTTAATTTTTTTTAAGGGTGGGATACCGGGTAATGCTTCACAAACTGCAAATCCCCCATTTTTCTTCTGGCTCACTTTAGTCATCATTTGATGGTACACCAGTTGAGTCCATCTCAGACTATTGCAATGTTTAAGAACAAAACATTGTGGGATGTTCCCTGATACCAATAGATGACTTCGCTAGGGCTCGCTGCCTTAGAAGAGTGAGGAAAATTCTCAGGGATGAATCACATCCCGATCAGCCCCTCTTCATTCTCCAACCATTAGGTACAAGCTAGAGAAGCACAGCCAGCTGCAACAACAGGCTGAAGAACTTCTGAACAGAAGATAACTTCATGTCAACATAGCATGACTGACTTGCAGGGCCAGCACATTATGCAACAAGGTCACATGGTGTAATAAGATTGGGACTGGGTTAGGGACTTCTGTCCTCACTGTGAGTTCTGTTGTGGGGGTTCACAAAGGGAGGCTCAGCCAATCTCATTGTACACATGTTGCATTCTGACAATAAAGTTAATATAAAAGATAGTATATTTTATTGGCCAAGTGGGATTGGACACACAAGGAAGTTCTCTTGGTGTAAATCCTCTCAGTATACATAAAAGAAAAGATACATTCATCTCATCAGGAGTCGAGAATCACAAGGTATGGCACTTAATAAGAAATTAGATGAATTCCCCATCTATCCCGTCATCCAAATCATTGATGAAAATGTTGAAGTGTACAGAGCCTAAGAAAGAGCCTTGGGGTACCCCACTGCAATCTTCCCTCCACATAGATACAGTTTCATTGAACTTGGTGAGACACAAGGACTGAGAATTAAAATATTTGCTTTGCTCACCACCTTCTGTAATGTCTTTCTATCC